>WSFP011457924.1:0-19151 GCA_009831015.1 Picea engelmannii | reverse complement strand
TCCAAAACCCTAACCCAATGACCTGGATTAGTCCAAAACCCTAATTCCTTAACCGGAAATAGAAAACCATCGGCAAAAACCATGTGCCGAAAAACCACCTAATATCATGTGGTCCCGGAAATATGTCGGCCCGGCGAAAATATTTTTTTTCGGGGGCGTTGCCCCCGAACCCCCGCGCGGGGGGCTCCGCCCCCCTGAACCCCCCTCTAACCCCCCTGCGCACTCGGCGCAGGAGCTCAGAAGCTACTTCTCGTGCAAAGAATATAACACATACCCAACAGATTTTTCGTAGGGTTCCATCAACAAGTTTAGAAGGTAAGAGAAAAGGCATGGAATGATAGAAATATTAAACATAAAAAGTTTCAAGTAGGGGAATTAGTATTACTATACGATATCAAGTTTATGCAACATCCAAGAAGGTTTTGAATGCATTGGTTAGGATGATACATAATTAAGTATGTGACATAGGCAGGTTTTGTGCAGGTGGAAATGTTGAATGGTAAAATATTGGGAGGAATGATGAATGGAAGTTGGCTGAAAATTTATAGGGATGGCCAACCTTTTGCACACTAGGTTGAATTGTGCAAGAAAAAATGTACCATAGTAGTGTATTCTAGTAGGAAAAAGGAAAAAAGTGGAAAAATTAAAAGGACATAAAGTAAAAAAGTAAAGGCAGAAGACTCACACATGTGTAGGTAATTGCGTAGAAGAAGTGAGTGTCACGCATATGGATGAAACTTCACTGAGCAGGGAGATTACACATAGAAGCGAAGAACTATGCAATGAAAGAACAAGTAAGCTAGAAAAACTATGCAAAACAAGACCAACAATATCGTTAAAGAAATTAAAAGGTGGAAACGACGATTAAAAAGAATTAATGACAAGGCGTCAAGACGATTCCTAGTCATAAATGGAAAAATATGATGAGGATCATGAAAGACTGGTGGTACGAGGAAAAAATACAATAGAATATTCAGTAACAAAGAAACATTAAATTATGCATTGAGTACACAACTCGTGGATTAGACTGTTAGTTCAGGCATGAATGTACAGGGACATCTCTTGAAGGGTTATAAAAACACACCAGGGGATGCTAGGGAAAGGGTAATTGCATTCATAAGCATTGTGAGAATACATAAAAGACCACAGGAAAACCAAAGTGGAAAAAGAGAAATTATAGAGTCAAAAAAGTACATCATCAAGCAATGGCACCACCAAAATTTGGGGCACCATCTACTGCAACATGAAGACATCCCAAAAGCGACCATCGATCACATAAGAATTAGAGGAAAGGCCCAGATATTCAGATTCATAGTTGAGGTTTCCTAGGTATTACATACCATTGAGAAAGGACACTGCACCACAAGTTATACTACCCAAGGATTCCAAGTACTTGTTGGTTACCCCAGAAATACCACTCGATGTCATTATTGAAGGGGACCTGATGGGAAAGGTCGTTTCTTTGAAATTTTCAAACCATGACATAACATATGCACAAAATTTTCCTAAGTTAGCACGGGACAATTATTTACACACTAAACGTGTACCAGGGACAGGTGCAATACTAGTCGAGCCACAGAGATGGGCGGTCACACTAGAAAAATCAAGGATATTAAATTTGTTAGAAATAACACACTTTGGAAGAGTTCTAGAAATAAGATTCTACGTTAAGATGTTATTGAGTTGCATCCACAAAGAGAATTTATGGCTAGATCCACTAGTATCTATGGATACATAATTGATTGTGCAGATAACGGGCTTGCCGACAACAGGGGAAGATCTGAAAACCATATTCGCAAATAAGCCTGGGAAGAAATCATTATATGAAAGTATGAAAGATAATTTAAACACCTTTAAAGGAAAGTGAGGGTTGGATGTCGCTAGCATAAGTGATGATGTAGTTAGATTTTCAATGTAGGTATTGCCCTACAAATTACTAAGGAAATGTTGTAAGGATGAGGTGTCAGCCGCAATAATAACATCTATGAAGAAGTGAATAGAAGGGGTCCAGATGAATTGGGCCATGTTTTTGGTCAATCAGTTTATGATAGATTGCAGTGATCCCTTAGAGAAAGAAACAAAATTTCACTATGCATGGATTATCATACTGATAGCATTGGTCGCCTGGAGGGACCCTGATGAGTGCCAGTTTTTTAAAATGTCACGAAGAGATCATGCAGTGATACGCTATGTTAACTTATGGAATAGTATGCACAAGGGATGACAAAAAGACAACAATGTCACCTTCTATGTCTACTTTATCATGATTAGGCACATCATAGATCACATATTGTGCATCACTTCCATGACTGTGGAGAACTATCAATATATTGCGCGGTTCAAGCAAGGATGCACCACATGTATATCCAAGATAAAAGAGACCCATCATGCCAACAAGCTACAAGATTAAAGAGGAGGATGTATGAATTATTTACAATGACTGGGATGAATAATGGAAAGTTCCAGATGAAGAAATGGAACACCCTAACGAGGAAGAGGAATGAGACAATGAAGAAGAAGACCAAGGAAATGGACAAAGAAATGTCATAGGGGACATGCGGGAGATAGTACCAAATGTAGGGGAAAAGAGGAAAGACAATGGCAAGGGGCCAACAACATTTGAGTGCAAGAAGATGAAAGCCCACAAAGAGACAACTATCTACACTCTAAAAGATGATGATATTGATAGAATTGGATACCAAGTGAGGGATGCCACAGAGGAGGTAGTTCAACAGGTGTCACAGCTACAAGAGGACATAAACAAGAATTTTCAATATAATTTGATAAAATTGCAGTAGCGCTTGGAGGAAATGAGCATAGAGCCAAAGAGCAGATCCATTGAAGGCCAACCAATAAGCGTGACTGGAGAAGCAATGGCCACCACTTCGTACCTACTAGAGATCACAGTAGGACATGAATATATTGCCCAAGGTAATTGAGTTCCCTAGTTAAAGATGAAGGAATAAGCACAAGTACTAAGTCACTTGGACTTAGTCTTATCACATATACCCATGGAAGACTTACAAGGCTTGCAGGTAGGGGTGGCGCAGGAAATACAGTTCCACGCATAATCAATGACAAAGGAGTTAACCAAGGTAGCAACAGATAAGGAAGACCTGCAGAAGGTTCATATTGAGGTATTGTAGGAGAAAGGAGATATCGATAAAGAGTATGAGAGGGTACAACAATCCATCCAAAATATATTTAGGGTGATTCTTGAGTTATCGGTGGTGATAGAAGCAAAAATAAAGGAGCAGATATAAAAAAATCAGCGAAGTAATTCAAGGATTTCTCAATAGGATTGGAGATTTGAAAGTGTTCATCACACCAGGTACACCACCTGAGGAGAAGGAACAAAGAGACAAAAAAACCATAACCTCAGTCGCAATAATTAAGAGTCTCGGTGAGGAGTGCACAAGGCTATGTGAAAAAAGAACGTGTATTTGGACACAACTAAAGGTGAATCCAGAGATAAAGGAAATTGAGGAAAGAGTATGAAGTGCATAGGAGAAGGTGTAGAAAGCCAATGAAAGAATAAACACTCTGCCACCAATGGAGCACATGATGGCCATCCTTGCGAACAAAAAATTATATAATGAGATAGAGAAGATGAGGGTAGAGAAGACGACTATCGCACAATGATTAGAGCCCCTGTCAGACGAAACACTCGAGATTATAGGGGGATTGGAAATAATGCAAGGCATGTTGAATCAAGCCAAGAAAGATTGCAAGGAGAATATTGTGACGCTAACGACATAGATCATAGAAGAACTATTGGAGAGGGAGGTTGAGGCAAAGAAAGAAGTCACTACAGCTAGAGAGACATTGCAAAAATTTATGGAATCGTGGAAGGGAGAAACACAATAGGCCTAAGTTACTTTGGACAAGGTACAGGTGAGTGTTGGGGGGCTGTTGGATAGACATTTTGAATGCAATTTTGAGAAATATACTAAGGGTTGAGGAATGTGTAGAAAAGGAACATTTAGGATTAGAGTGCACAGTAAAGGCATATTCAAGGTTAGAGTTCTCAATAAAATCATATTTGGCATCAGATAAGATGATAAAGAAAGGAAATAAAGCAAGTAGATAAAGCAGGAAAAGAATCAAAAGTTGTAATGAGTCATAATGAGTTGTCATAGGGTTTTTGGATAAGCTAGTAGGGTTTTGATCCCTAAACTCTATGTATAAATATGTAATGTGTTGGAAAGAAAAGATTTTTGTTGTTGATGAGAGAATAGGCTAAAAGTGAGAGAGAGTCTATGTTTGAAGGTTTAGGGGAGATTTTGTAGAGAGAGGCTTGCACTACAGAGAAGCTAGGAAGGATGGGGATTGATATCATGATGTATCTATTGTAGCACAATGTGCAATACTGATATGATTGCATGAAGAATAATAAAGAATCCATTCCTTGTGGACGTAGCCAAAGGATTGGGTGAAGCACACTAAATTTTGTGTATAAATGTTCCTTTTTATGTTATTGTTCATGCATGTTCTATTTATGCATGATTAAATCTAGATGTGAGTGATGCAAAGTAATTATAAATGTCTAGTGAATAGTCTATGTCATAATCTATGTTATAATGGTGTTGTATAATTGAGTTTAACAATTAACTAAGGGATAAGAGACACAAAATATTGTTCATGGGGTATATAAGAACATGTTGATGACCTCACATCCCCTCATCTGTCTAGAAGCTTGGATCCTGCAGTCCTAGTAGCTACCTCAGGTGAGACTTCACTTACATGTAGGTGATGTCGAAAGGGCTGGTATCTGAAGGGTTTTATTGGTTAGATAACTTGAACCTAGGGTCTTACAACCATGCACCAACAATGTGGATTTTTTAAATGGAGAGAGTGAAGGGGGCACGTGGGTCATGGGACCTCCCCTCCACATAATCCTTAAATACTTCATAAACCATTTTCATACATCCAAGCCTTGACTATGTTATTTCAAATTTTCATTTTTTTGGAATTATATTTTAATTTAAATTATTTCAATTTAAATGAATTCAACATTAAATGGTTTTTAAATTGAAATAATTTTAAATCAAATAATTTTAATTAAATAATTTGAAATTGAAACAATTTTTATTTTTTAAATGAGACTTTTGTGTATGGGTGTGAAATGAAGAATGTTAACCAGTTACCTTATTGAAGGAAATGTCGACACTTCCTAACATGATTTCAATATCTCATAACTTACTCATATGACATATGATTTGGGTTCCTTTTTCTACGACACGAAGAGGATAGGGAGGTTCTTCCGATGGGATAATTGACCATGTCATTTAAACATTCCATAGATGCCACGACTAGATAGGTTGGTTTTGGTGAGAACTTCAAGGTGATCATTTTTACACTTCTAGGCCTCAGACTTCGTTTCAGTCTGTTGCGTGAGAATTGTAATCGCATAAATAATACATTTGTCTTGTTTCAAGGGTGAAAAAATCACTTTGACAAATTCCCAAAATTTTGAGCATGGACATTTTTTAATGAAACTTCAAGTCTCATTCTTGTTGCTTCTTTTCCATAATTGAATTTCGTTAGTTCTTGCATCATATTTTCTATATAAGATCTCAGTTCATCTATTGAAGTTGAGGTAATGTTTCAATAGGAAATAAATATAAATCCATGGAAATAGCCAACAAAAATTTGTATCGCTTAACACTATTTAGGAAATAGGAGGACCAATTTCTTCTAAGATGTGTTTCAGAGCCAGTGCAATACCTACATATCTTGTAGCTAACACATCTAATGATAAATGACATTTTCTTGATCATGGTTGGTCATAAAGTCAAGAAGCACAAAATGAACAAGTTGGTATAGTATGTGTAGTGAAATTTATTGGTGACACAGATAAACTTAATTATGACTGCAACATGAAGTAGATTAGGCGAGGTAGGCAATCAATAATCAATCATCTATTTAGGCATAGAAATATTGATTATTGGAGATTATAGGAGCTTGACTGATGGGCGTAGAAAGAAGGATCCGATCTATACGATAAAAGTATGGGACTCAAGACGAAAGCATGTCTTGTTGATAGGGTTGGGAGAAAAAGAAGAGAACATCGTCGATATGTGATGTATTGATGAGGTTTGGTGGAATATCGTTAGTGTGAGGTTATCATGTTAGTGGAGTTGGGATAAAGTTCATTGGTCAGAGGGATTCTACATCATAATTGATCATAATAACTCCTTAGATGTAGCAGAGAGATTTATATCAACTACATTGGCTCTAAATCATGGATCGTCGATGGTGATGTTCGAAACTCCTTTAATCACACTGACAGAGTTTGTGGGAACTCCTCTAGTCACACTAGAGAGGATAATGGGAAGTGTTTCGGTAAAGAGTTATATGTATAAAAATACTTGTTTTTAATGCCTATGGTTGCAATAGAAAGTATGATGGTAATTTCACTGGTGTATCAACAGATTTTGACGAAACTCCGTCGGTATTACCAGAATTTCGAGGAAAAGGAAAGTAAAGAAATATAAGTGAAGCATCATGAAGAATTTCTATAAATAGTAAAGTACAGATAGTGGTAATAGAGGTTTAAGATTTACCATTTGCATGAGAGAGTATGAGAGACTTTTCATTAGAAAATTTTAGTGAGGGGGGCCAATTTATTCTCTTAGAGAAAATAGAAGAGAAGAAATTAGGGAGGGTGTAGTGTGGGAATTACAAATGATGATACACTGGGTGAAGAAAGAATTTATTCCTTCTTCCTTTGTGTAATGTCCCTGGCCACCCATGGATCGGGGTATGACATCGTCAAGCCCACCCTTGGACTCTTCTTTCTCTTACTGATACCTTTTTAAATTAATAAGGATGCATAAAAGAAAAGATATAACAACATGGACAACAATAACCATCAAGCATGCATATTCTAAAGATTCAATTAAACGATAAATAAATACACAGTGGAATACATTCATATACAAGTAAATAATACAATAACAGAGAGCACTTATCTTTATAAAATATGACACCAACTAGCTGCAGACCAAGGACGTTCCACCTAACCATAGACACTATTGTTCCAAATCTCAACAACAGTGTCACCCCTGAGCCAGGGCTATGAATCGACAAGAAAATTTCCAGAGTGTTACTTGGATTCACAAACCAGTCAACACTCAAGCTCTCATAGGATTTCCCATCACTCACAAAATCCAAGTACCCATCTCTCTTCTACCCATCATGCACCACCCAAGAGAATGGACCTACACACTTCTCTGTCATGCAGTCCCTCAGGAAGTCCTTCTCCTTCCAGGGCTCCAGTGCAACTGGTCCAGAATCTCAATGTTGGAACTCTCAGGACTCGCAGTTGTGAAAAAATCTAGGCCAACGCATATCAGACATATAGGCCTCAAATCATGGATAAATTACACCAGTGACCACTATAGCCAACAATACCATGGCTACTCTTCAACAGTTTGTTTCCCTTTCCCAATCTAAGATGCGGATGAGGAAGATGAATGAGTGACGGAAATGAATGGAGTGAGATATCCACCCAAGGTGTGAAATAATGAACAATCAGTGAATGAATTCGTGAGGGAAAGGATGGAATGAAAGAAGAAGTGAAGGAGAGAATAAGACAACCCCCCAATCAGACCAGTTATGGGTTTAATTATTTTCGTGGGGAATCAAGAACCTCCTGGCCTCCCCCAAGAAGCTCACATAACTTATCCACTCCCTTACACAAAAGGGTAATTAAAATAGGAAATAAAAATTTATCCCCTGAAGCCCCCTCTCTTGTGGAATCATAGCCCCCTATAACTCTAGTCCTTGTCTGTCTAGCATCCAACAATGTATTTATTATCAATAATGATAAAAACATTACATTTCTTGGGCACACTGGCCTTTTTAATAATTGTTTGGGCACTCTGGCCTCTCAGCATTGTAACAATACATTATTTAAAATGGGGGTTCAAAACCGGGGGTGTTACATTCCCTCCCCCTTATTTTTCCACTTTCCCCAGTGCATATACAAAATAGAAATAAAAATCTCAAAATTTATTCAAAAATATGCAAGCAATCTTCCCGCATGGAATCTTCATGCTCCCAGGTAGCATCTTCATGACCGTAGCAAGTCCACTAAACTTTTACCAGCTCTATAACTTGATTTTGGAGCATTTTGACCTTTTTGTCCAATACCCGTACTAGTTGGACCTGAAAGTCTCCCTCTGTCTCTACCTGAATCAATTGTCAGTCAATAACATGGTTAGGGTCATGTACATATTTCTTTAGCAAAGAGACATGAAATATATTATGCACATTCATGCAAGAATGTATGAAACTATCCCTATTCTATCTAATATTTCAAATGGACCACAGAATCTCGCTGTCATCTTTGTACAACTACCCAATTTCAGGGAGCTTTTCTTGGGCTTCAATTTCAAAAGTACATGCTCCCCTACTTTAAATTCTCTAGTTGTCCTGTTCTTATCTGCGTTAACTTTCTATATATCCTGAGATGCCTTCAAATTTTGTTTTATCTTAACCATGTGATCTTCCATATCCTTAAGAAACTCTGGCCCAAGTACTACTCTATATGCTAGGTTGTCCCATCTATTACACATTATTTTGGTCACTATGGTGATGTCTCTATAGTGATGTATTCAAGCTCCCACAAGGACTTTTTGCCTGAGAAAAGTGATTGTTGTCTTCTTCCAAAAAGCATATTTTTAAGATGAGTTCATAGGCTGCCTATTTTATAGGGTGCGAAAATCCTTCATTCTCGCAGGCAACCCATACTTAGGGTGCGAACTGTTCGCGTTCTTCTCTATAGGTAGGGTGAGAACCTATTTCAAAGCTTGGAAAAGAGCAGAGGTCACGAAGGTTCTAGACGGGAATCTTCTAGAAAATGAGTTGGCATTCACATGGTTGGCATCCTACTGACTTCTCAGATTTGGTGGGATCATCCTCATCCATTTAACCATATCTCCTTCTCCTATATATTGAAAGGTTTCTCATGGAAAAGGTTAAGCAATATTGAACAAAGAATTGGTGAAAGAATTGTGTGAAGAAATCTGCTTGGATAGAAGCTTGAAGACTCTATTTGGTATATCAAGTTGTATTGGATCTTCTTCATGCAAATGTAGAGCAAGTGCATGTGTTGGAACCAAGGGTCACTAAAAGGAAGCTTGCGACATCAAGGTGATATGGTTGTATCTTCTACTTTCATTTAATATAATACAGCGGCATGTCCCTTTCCCATAAAATCACTCTTATTTTATTGCATAACTCCTTGATCATATGCATAGATTGACATTGAATATACTTTGCTATCTTCACTTTGGCTGGTTTGTGTTGTCTTGGACCTGATTTCACGAGAGCACCGAAGCAAAGCAGGGACAACAGATACCTAAGGAAGCGATATAAAGGTATGTCACTCATTTCTTCTGGGTAGTAGATTCAATGACTGCAACTTAGAGAAAGAGTCGTCTCCTGTCCTATTTTGTTCTAGATCCAGGTGGATCTAGGGAGATCTGTTAGTGTCCGCACCTACAAATTTATCCAGTAACAAAATTGGCGACTCCACTTGGGACTCAACCCATTTTGGTCGTTTTTTTTCTTGACCATTTTCTCTTGACCTACCCTTTTTCATTCCCGATCAATCTTTGAGTCTTGAGGAGATCTTTACAGACTCCTTGGATCCAGAAGTTCCCTCAAAAGTTCTGTCATTTTTCCAAAAATTACTTGATTACAAACCTTCTCGCACTGCACCTTTCTATAGCCTGCGAGAATCATTGAAGTTCGCACCCTAGTGTTCAATTCAGTGTGAACTTCTCATAACCTACCTGTGTCTAGCCTGCGAGAATCCTTAATTATCGCACTGTACAACACTACCAGACTGCGAACTCACTTATAAAATTTTTGGATTAAGTCTTTTGTGTCCTCAGATGCCCAGATTTGTTTGTGTCTCTGGGAAGAACTTCTCTGGCCAGTGATTGAATGTTTCTTGACTTCAAATCTCGCGAATGATTAGTTATCGGAAATCGAAAGCTTTTTTTGATCACTTTTTCTCAATTTTTACCTCTTGACCTTTTCTTAACAAGGGTATAATCTCCGATTCTGAAATCTGAGTGCTTGTTTGGTCGGGAGCCTTTGATTGGATTAAAAGTTGAGATTAATTGTCCTTTTCAATTGCCTATTCCTTGGAAAATTGTTACCCATGTGAATTTGAAAAGAATGGTCTTGTCAGTTTATTATTTTTATCTTCGTTGAAAGATCGATTTGGGTGTTTGTTGAGTATTTCTTTTTCATTGGTTGCTTACTTTTTCTTAGTTCCATCCTTGTTGCTTGGTTTCTAATAAAAAATTAAAGACTTATTTCTTTTTTGTAGTGACCTTTTATTTGAAAAATATTGGCATTCAAGTATTGAAAGACAACGAATAGGGAATTTGCATTGTTCATGATTGTTTGATATTACATTTCAGAGAAGATCATACATCGTAGTTCGCATTGTTCCAAAAAAATCCTCTGTCCCTCCTGTAAATAGGATTCATCGAACAAAAATTTGTATCATTCATCCTTATTTACGCATTGTTGGGTCAGAGTCTCACACAACATCAGTTTCATTTCCGTCTCCTTTTTGCGTAACAACAGCCTTTAATAATATTGTGCAACTTTAAAATTCAACTAGTAACTTTTTCTAGGGCTCTTTTACACCAACATTAGCTAGGCTAGAGATTTGGAATAGTCAATGAGACACTCTCCAAAGCACAAAACACACAATAGTATCTTGTGATAAGGAGTGTCAAATTCCATTTGTAGCATTTTGTCCTGGGAAGCCCTTCTCAAACGAGGGTCAAACCTAAGGTCGCATTGAGATTGATAGAGTTACTCACCCTGCTTTGTTGATCTTGGTGTAGATATTGCATGTATTATGGGGGTCACTTGAAGGTATACCCACAATGATGAGTGGAAGCCTCTCAAGTTGATTTCGGGCTAGATACCCTACCCTTGTGTGTGGATCGGACTGTTGACTACTTCCCCATGCATCATTGTTGTTTGTGGTAACCTTAGTAGCCTATCTTATTAGGGTCTTACACAAGGTGACTATGAAGGGGTAAGTCTTCACAGTACCTAGAATCGACGTTGGCCAAACTCACTCGGGCTCCTTGGAGGGTATACCCACAATTGTGTGTGGGAGCTTGTACTAGGGTGTAAGTCCGTTAAGAAGGTCGTCAACGTAACTTTTCCACCCTCACCTAGCCCATTCTTTTCTCGTTTTCATGATGTTGGATTTCATCACCAACTAGTGACTTTGGAATTGGAAGGTATTGTTTGCTTGGTTTTTCTTCTTAGATTTTACTAGCACGTGATGTTTGTTTACCCAGGTTGTCCATAGAATTTATTTCGTAAGATTCTGACTCAATCATAATTGACCCTCCACGTCGTTCACGTAGAATGCAAGGTCTACCCCTAGAAGATTTGGAAGGTTCTCAACCCTTTCCTACCAACTCACAGAAGGGCTCTCTTCAAAAACGTGAAGTCCAAGATGTCGCCACTCCACAAGTGGAAAGAAATAACTATTTAGAACAGTTTCAAATTACCAATTCTTGAGAGGACTTTCGACTTCCACCCGACTCTGAGAGACATATTGTTCGAGTGAATTCTTTGAGAGAAATAGTTGTTCAGTCTTCTGGATTTCCAACAGGACCTAAGGGTCAAGATCATTTTTGGACTACTGGAATTTTTAGATGGGATCTCTTTGGCTCAGGAGCAGGAATTGATATCACTGTCACACCTGAGCTGCCCGAAACATCTAATCCAGAAGTGATACCTTTTACTACTGCATATTATTTTCCTGGTACAGATGCCCCACCAGTTGACCACATCTTAACTATCCCCCTACAAATGGTCCATTACACAATGGTCCCAGATACTACGAGTCCTCACACCGGGACTACATCGGCTAGCCAAGCTCCCATTGGCACGCCGCTTTTGCCTAGATTCCCCCCAACACTTCCGCCTGGATATCATGCGTTGAATGCTTCTATTCCCACTCCTACACAAATCTCATCCAAGATTCCTGGCATTTCCACTCCTTCTGGGCACCATCTCGTTCCTGGTTTCATTCTGACACTTCCTCAACCCCCTTTCAAAGGACCTCTTCCATCCTCTATCGGAGACACCAATCCTAGTGGCACCATCCCATCTTTCACACCTAATTACTAGATTCCTGTCGATGGACAATTTCACCAAGAAGGCCAAACCCAATCCCCTTTTGCGGGACAAATTCCAATTGGGATGTAACCCCCACTGATCCCGCTCTATGGACAAAACATACCTCCATCCTTGGCCCAGTATTGGAATTATCTTATTCAAAATAATCCTCGCTCGACTGGGGGGCAACATCCTCAAGCTAGCTCCTTCATACCCCCTAGCACATGCCAACCGTATCCAGGCACGCTCAACCATGTTCAAGATTACAACCCTATGAATTACTTTCCCCCACACCAACAACCGAATCTGCCCAGATCTTCACATTATATGAAAACTTCTTATGGTCCCACTGGTCTACCGACAGGACTCCCTCCCCAAAGTCACTAGTACCCACATGTGAATATACAGTTGCCCTTCTTAGCCACCCTGGACCTCCCTGATCTGTCAAGAATTTTAAATGATCTAATCCATCGCTCTCCTTAATGGCTCGCCATATAGGCCAAACTACCATTCGAAATCCCTAAATTTGATAGTAAACCAGGAGAGGACCTGAACAATCATGTAATGACTTTTCACCTTTGGTGCTCATCCAACTCCTTGATGGATGACTCTATTTTTTTATGCCTTTTTCAGCAAACCCTCACAAGTTCTGCCACGAAGTGGTATATAGAATTACCATGAGGATTCTTCACTGACTTCAACACCCTTGCCATGGATTTCTTCACCCACTACCAGTTATCGATCTGCTACGAAACGGGAACCAAAATTTTGAGTTCTTTCAAACAAACCAAAGCCACTCATATCTCTGATCACATTCATGAGTGGTGACGGAGACGATGTCTCATCAAACTTGAACTTCCTGATCTGTTGCTGGTAGAGTGGTTCACAAAATCATTCGTGAACGACATCGCTTGTGACATCACCATGGGTGGAGTTTTCACAGAATAATAGGCAATCAGTCATGCTCAATACCTCGACCTCGTTTACTCACAAATGGGTACTCTTTACGACTTACTCCCTGAAGCACCTCGTCCTTCTACTTCTGCTACTTCAACTACTCCTGCTGCTTCTCATGCAGCTGACAGTGTGATTGGCACTTTCCATGCCCAACCTCATTCAATCCAAAACTCTAGAAATAACCCCAAATCCATTTCTTCTAATGTTCAAAACTCTTCGTCTCCTACCCCTCCCACCAACAAGACTTTTGAGGTGAAATCTATTCAATCTACCCCCGCCAGAAAAAGTAAATCCAAAAACAGAAAGGGTAAGAACAAGGAGGATAAAAATAATCCGTAATCTGAGAAAACCAAAACACCACCTGTTGACGATAAGGATAAGTGCAAACCCCGATACCCTTGTCTTATCTGTGGTGATGATCACTACACTAAGGATTGTCCACGATGAGCCAAGGTTACTAAGTTCCTTCAAGGGACCCAGAAACCCCCCACTTTGACCGTGTTGTCACAACGCTTCCCTTCTCAACAATAGCCCCAATTGGTCATTCATGACCAACCTTCCCCCTCCAATACATCCTATGTCTTAATGTGTATAGGTGATTCAAAAAAGAATGACATCACACTTACCACTCAAGCCAAATATTATTCTTCCTCCAAAGAGAAGGTTGATGTAATACCTCCTTCATTGGTCGAACCATCTCCCATGACTCCACCTACCAACGGTCAGATTCATCTTGAACGACCGAGCCTAGAAACAGTTGTTTTCCCTCCCCCAAAGGGTGTTGCTCGAAAATCATCTTTCAATCCTCATGCACGTGATGCCCAGAACTACAGTATTGTGGAAGATCTGGCCCAAGCACCATCTGCGATGTCAACCCTCAAAGTCCTTCAGCGTTGTCCTATACAACGGAAGGCACTGTTGAAAGCTATTGGTGGAATCAACCCTACAGATACAAATTTAATAATTTTTGACTTGGAAGATCACATTCCAAGGTTACCCCCTCAACTTGCATTCCAAATACAAGTTATTGTCTCTGACAAAAACATTTGTAGAATAGTTATCGATGAGGGTGCCTCAACATGTGTCATGTCTATTACCTTCTAGAAATCCATCGGCTCTCCTCCTTAAACTGAATCCCACAACATGCTCAAAGCCTTCAATGGCTCTGGTTTTAAGCCTTATGGTGTCCTCCCTTCATTGCCTATTACATTAGAAGGAAAATGGTCAACGTTGAAGTGGATATCTTTGATGCTCCTCTCGATTACAACCTTCTACTTGGCCGTAGCTGGATCGATTCCATGCATGTAGTTGTGTCCACTCTTTTCCATGTCATGTGTTTCCCACATCAAGGAAAAGTAGTTACCGTAGACCAATTGGCCTTGTTTCACTCTGATGCATGTACCGGCAACGTACCTTTCATTGCAAAAACCCCCCTGGATATGAGAACATCGGTGTTGGTCTTCTTAAAGATTCCTCTTTGATGGTTACTTTCCCCATTCCACCACCCGATGCTCCACATCCATTTTTCACCTCGATCAACATGATCTCCACCTTTGTTAATGGAACCCCTGTGTCTTACGACCCATGGATGGTACCCAACCATGGCGATCATCTTTGTTATGGCAACGAAATGCCTTTGATTCTGGTCGAATACGCTTATCAAGCCATTCAATCGGCAACCCCTTATACCCCCTCTCTTAGTGATTTATCGCCAGATCCATTCCGTGTCATTTTTCCCATGGACAAGATGATTATGTCTGTTATGTACATGGAAGACACCCCTTGGGACGATGGACATCATCATTCCATCCTCTTCCTGGAACAACACACCATCGAGGGTTACCAACGAATCTCGACCCCATTGACTATTGTCATCATTTCTATCATTCCTGAGTATACACACGATATGTTCTACGAAGGGAACTTAAGTAATATCTCACCCACCATCCCCCTCGACATATCCATAAAACCTGGAGTTGTCGAAAATGTGCATATCGGAGCTTCGTGTTCCCATGACGAACTTGTCACCTACAAGTCTCTTTTCTAAGAATTTCATGACGTCTTCGCATGGAGCTATGAATAAATGTCGGGGATTGACCCCGACATTGTGGTACATGAGATTAAGACATACCCGGGTGCTAAACCTGTCCGGCAACAACTTCGTTTGGTCCACCCATGTAAAGCAACCGCTATCAATCTTGAAGTTGAGAAAATTCTCAAAGCTGGCTTTATTTACCCTATGGCTCTAATTGACTGGGTTTCCAATCTTGTTCTGATTAACAAGAAACAAGGAGTGATCCATGTGTGTGTTGATTATAGAGACATTAACAAAGTTTGTCCTAAAGACAACTTTCCTACCCCCTTCGTTGACCATATTGTCGATGATTGTGCCAGAAGTGAAATATTCTTTCTGATGGATGGTTTCTCCGGATATAATCAAATCAATATCATACCCACAGACCAACACAAGATCACTTTTATTTGTCCTTGGGGCACTTTTGCCTACCGAAAACTTCCATTCGGTTTAAATAATGTCAGTGCAACTTTTCAACGTGCTATGTCTTACGCCTTTCATGATATAAAGCACATTGTGTAGCCATATCTCGATGACTTACCCTCTCATTCCATGCGCCATGTATATTATCCAATACTCCTCCACACCATTTTCCTTCGATGTTGGTTTTACCATATACGCTTGAATCCCCACAAATGTGTTTTTTGCGTAGAATCCGACCGACTTCTGGGATTTATTGTTTCATGTAAAGAAATCAGGGTAGATCCTTTGAAGGTTGAGGTGATTCTCAATCTCCATCCTCCTTCCTCACTTCACCAATTACAAATTTTGCAAGGGAAGGCAAAAATTTTTCGTCGTTTCATCCCAAACTATGCTGAGCTAACTCTTGGATTTACACGACTACTCAAGAAAGGTTTTGAGTTCGTATGGGATACCACTGCTAACAAATATTTTGAATCTTTGAAACTGTCTTTGACATGTATCCCACTACTCTTCCCACCTGATTATAGTCGGGATTATTTCCTTTACCTCACAGCCTCGGACTATACCATCGCTATGGTTCTCATCTAGGAGGATGATTCTCATGATGAACATGTCATATATTACTTGAGTCGGAGTCTCACGACTACCGAAACCAAGTATTTACAAGTTGAAAAACTGGCCTTGGAAACCATCCAAGCTGTTCAATCTTTCCGACACTATATCCTTTTTTGCAAGACTACGGTAATTTATAACTGCAACCCTATGCAGCACATTCTTACACACCAATTTATAGGGGGAAAATACTCCAAATGGATCATAATACTCCAAGAGTTTGACTTAGAATTTGAATGCGCTAAGTCCAAGAAATCCTTGGTGTTTGCCGAGGTTATATGCGACCTTCCCTTCTCTGAGACAAAAAATGTAGCAGAAGATTAATTACCCGATGAATCCTTTTTCCTGATTAGATCTGATGACCTTTGGTACAGAGATATCATCATATATCTCCAAACCGGGAATTTTCAGCCCAATTTGTCTAGCACTAACTGTCATCGAATACGCTACTGAGCCCGTCAGTATATTATCCTCAGTGATACTCTTTATTGTCATGGGATTGACTCTATTTTTCAAGGTTGCCTTACATTTGACGAAGCCGAGAAAGCCCTGAATGACTGCCATTCTAGAGCCTGTGGTGGTCACATGTCTAGCTATGCTACTGCCCAGAAGATCTTATGAGAGGGGTATTTTTGGCCTTCTTTATTCAATGATTGTATAATTGTTGTCCAAAATGCCATGCTTGCCAAACCTACAACAATAAAATACGATCACACCCTGCTCCTCTACACCCTGTGGTCTCCGTTGGTCCTTTTGTGAAATGGGGTATCGATTTCATGGCATGTCACCCTCACTCGGTCGGGGGGCATGGATACATTATTGTAGCAGTAGATTATTTTATGAAATGGGCCAAGGTGATGCCAACATCCGACAATACCGGAAGGATTGCAGCATTATTTATATTCAATCACAACATTTCTCGGTTTGGTGTTCCTCAATCTATCATTAGTGATCACAGTAGCCACTTTAGAAACTTCATGATGTCTAAACTCACTGAAAATTTGGGTCTTTGCCATGAAAACTCAACACCTTATTAACCACAAGCCAACGACCAAGTTGAAGCAATAAATAAAGTCCTCATTACCATGCTTCAATGAATGATATGGATTCACAAAACAAGTTGGCACACGATGTTGTTTTCAGCATTGTGGGCTTATCGGACATTCGTTAAGTCTTCTACTGAGTTCACACCATTCCAGTTAGTCTATGGTCTAGAATCCATCTTGTCAATTGAATGTGAGATACCCTCCCTAAAACTAGCCATCAAACTTCTCCCAAACAGTTCTGCCGAAGAAGAACGCCTATTGTATCTCATGCAATTAGATGAAACCCATCGCGATGCCACCATAGTCATAGAAGCCTAGAAGAAGCGCATCAAATCCCAATTCGGCAAACATGTCAAGCCACGCATTTTCTCCAAAGGTGATCTAGTTCTCCTTTATGAACAAGATCGGGATATGCTAGGAGCCGGAAAATTTAAAGCTATGTGGTGAGGTCCTTATATCGTCAGACTAGCTTTGGAGAAAGGAGCTTATGAGTTGATGGACTACGACAGTATCCCTTTGAGTGAACCCAGAAATGGGTTGTACTTAAAGAAGTACTATGCTTAAGATCACTGGTGCATGAGTTCTTGTATTTTATTGTATCATACTTTTTGTGTATTACTTTAGTATGCTTTTTTCATTATTTGGTCTCTTCCCTCGACCTCTTATCTTGCATTGTGCTTGGTTTCCAGATGTTGGAGTCTTCACTACCCCACATTGGCTTCGCCAATGGCACTAGTCATAGTACTTAGAAACTTGCTTCTGTTGCATGGGCAATTTACGCCCCTACAAACGAACTTATCAGTCTACGAGGTGTGTGCCTCGGTCGTGCGACCAATAATATTGTAGAATATAGCATTGTCATCGAATTGTTGATTGATTCTATTTCACTTGATATCCACCACCTGGTTATACGACTTGATTCGTAGCTACTAGTACTACAGTTAAATAATTTCTATGTTATCTGAAGTCCTACTTTATTACAGGTATATTTACGAATTCGCCTCTTGGAACGTTATTTTGATTATGTCGAATATCATCACATTCCTAGATTTCTAAATGCATTGATTGATGCCTTAGCTAACTATGTGTTAGATAGACATTTGGGACATTTATAAACCAATCACACATCACATGTATAACACAACACAAAATAAGCCGGTAGAATTCGTATATATGTATATAACGATCAAATTTTTTTACAAAAAGTTTTTGTCCAAGGATCAAAATCTCAAAATACAAAGCCTATAACTTCTACAAAATAGCATCACGGATGACGCTCACGATAACACACAACTTCTCGAGCTACCCTACAGAGCAGTCGACTGAGAGACTCAGGCATGCCCATAGTATGGCGCTGGAAATGTCTCAGGATCTCCCCAATAGAAATGTCTGGGACATCCGCGGTCAACCCCTCTAATTTCTGTTCCACTACCTCGTAGTCTTCGACATCCCATCTCGCCACTGGAGCCACTTCTCCTGGCCTTTGAATGGGAGACATTCCTGGAGGTCGATATGGCCCCACATCTGTGTCATCAAAAGGAAATATTTTTATTAGTCCTTGGATAAACATAAAAACATTTCATATAATAAAATTTGCAAAAACATTTAAAAAGAACAAAATGTGTACTTCTCACCTAAGTCACCCCACCGAGCATCCTCGGGCAGGACCAAATCTGGATCCCCTTGGAAATCCAAACCGGCATATGCGTAGTCATTGATCATCAACATTTGGGGCCTCAACGAGTCAAAAAATGAATCATTATACTTGATTATAGGCCCTACTACATGTCGAGCCATGAGGTTACACCACCTCAGCATCCTCGAATCATGTGGGGCCGGTAAACCCCAATCAACCTGTAGTCGCA
>ML873922.1:8316-19151 GCA_009831015.1 Picea engelmannii | reverse complement strand
TTCTTCTTCCTTTTATGCTCTGTGTGCCATGTCCATTCAATGCACCATTCATGTTTTGTGTATTTCAGATGTTGCACACTACCTCCTTCTACACGCCTAAATCACTCTCAACAACAACACCATCTCTTCTTTGTTCTACATTCTTATAGTCTCTGTGCACCTTGTGCATTCAATATGTGCAATACTTCTACATGCTCTTCTCCGCACCATTGTTCTCCCCATCAAGATATCCATTGCCACCACTTCACTCCCTCGAGCATCAACACACTCTCTATGTTATGCATGTTCTCCTCGTGTCGAGTCCTATTCATGATCATCATCGTAACTCTTCAACTTCTCTGGCGGTTATACCCATGCGTTCATCATCTCTGGGTGTTATGCTGAGATTCCTTAGCCTGTCTAGCAGTCAAGACTCTTCGTCTTCTCTGTCACAGTCGATCGCATTCCCTTTGCTGCAGTTCCAGGCTCCAATGGTCTTACATCTGTTAATAGCCTCTATGAACAGTCTTCATACCACTAGAAGATGCCTTGAGACTCTTCATATTCTCTGGCAATCACCCTGAAGTATCTTCGAGTCCTCTGACAGAAACCATCAGTCGTTTCTAGCAGTTACACTGTGAACCTATTGAGCCTTATGTATTTGGCATGTTTTACCTTTCCTTTCACATGTGGCCTCAGGTGGTGACCACAGCCTACACCAAAAGGTGTTTTCGCATTTCGGTATTTCAGCATTTCGCATGTCACGAATTCCTGTTGTGAGGCATCTTGACTCTCCAAGTCATAATATCCGAAATGGAGCTTGGTTGCATCGTCTCCTTCCTCCATCTTCCACAGATGTGACCATTGGCTATGACCACAGCCTTATTCAAACTGCATTTCACAATTTCACGTTTTGCGAATTTGTTGCGAGTCACTCTGACTCTTCCAACTCCTAATCATGAAATGGAGCCTTGAAACTTGCAAGCTCCTTCCTTCACATGCCCACTATTGTGACCAAGCGTTTATCCATAAAGTGCTTTGGCAATTTCTCATTTCGGCATTCCTACATTTCGACATTCCTGTGGAGAAGTATCTCGACACTCCAACTCTCGGTATCTGAAACCTGCACCAAAAGGTGTTTTTTGCATTTCAGCATTCCAACATTTTGGTATTCCTATGGTGAAGTGTTTTGACACTCCAACTCCCGGTATCCGAAACCTGCACCAAAAGGTGTTTTTCGCATTTCGACATTCTGACATTTCAGCATTCTTGTGGTGAAGTGTTTCGACAGTCCAACTCCTGGTATCCGGAACTCCGAAATGGAGTCATATCAATGGTCTAGTATTTTGATGTTTTGCATTGCGGCATTTCGACATTTCTTTTATGAAGAGTCTCGACTCTTGACTCCTCCAACTCCTAGTATCCAAAACCTATGATTTCCCGATCTGCGAAACTCTGAAATGGAGTCTTTGTTGATGTGCATGTTTCGGGATTTCGGCATTTCGAATTTCGCAACTTCGGGACTCCTGTGATGAAGAGTCTTGACTCTTGACTCCTCCAACTCCCGGTATCCAAAACTCTGAAATGGAGTTTACGCTTCTAATCTTTCCATGCCATCATCGCTACTGATCTTCCTTGCCTGCCTGTTTGCCATCAAATAAACAAGCACACTCTTGCACTCTGCGTGCACCTCTGCACTATCTCTTTTGGTCTTCACGAGCTTGCTCTACTGCATCTCCCCAAAATACTTTTGGTGCCCACCTAGCACATTATACATGTACTCAAGCCATCATCCTTGTTGTACTTGCCATCAATGACAAGCATATGCTGCCTATAAAACATGCCAACAAAGTACTTGTAGTTTTGTCTACCAATGCAATGATAAAAGGAATTTCATAAATCACTGTATAAAAAAAGATAAATGAACATAACATTCATTCATGAAAAGTACATATAGAGATATATGAAATGAGGAATTTGAACAAATACAAAGAGAAGTGCGTATATTCCAATATGTGCTTCAAAAGGTCTTGTACAAAAGAGTCTATTAAGGTCTTCCACTTCGAACACACTTTTAGCTCCTCCCTTTGGTCCTCTTTATAGAGATTACATTCTCATATAGATCCAAAATAAATGGATCTTATAACCTCTTTACCTATCTTTAGATATCCAAGTCAAATTCGAATTTATGAGGTGGATGGAAAATACAAACTGTCAAATTTCTGGAAAATTCTCCTCACAGTTTCACCTATATCTCCCAAATCCAAACAGTTGTTGGAAAACTAAGCGAGTGTTTTGAAGAGGAGATCATGCTTGTGAAAAAACTCTCTCACTTTCCAAAAATACCTTTCCATCTCATCAGAATCTATCTCCAAAAACGATGACTAAAACAGGAAAATGCAGATTTTCCTGTTTCTTCTTACTAAAAAATAGGTCAAAGTAATGACTTGTCTCCTTGATATCCTCCACCAGGAATTCGACCCTCAAAACAACTTATTATACTTATATTGAAAATCCCAAAATATATATCTAAAAACCATTTGGCAAAGAAAAATCTAGTCTATTACAAAAATAGGATTTGAGATCCTAAAATCAAGGGCTAAGAATCCCTTTCAAACTTTGAGCCTTGAAATGCCACACAAGCCATCTTGGAGGAGAAAAAGTCTTGGTCAAACTGTCATCACTAGATGGAGTATGATTCATCACTCAAAATGATGAAGAAGAATTCAAAATTGACAAAATCTCCTCCACGTTGAAAACATACGAGCTTGCAACACAAATAGTGTAAAAAATGCAGTTTGCACTGCAAACTCCTTTAGGTGATTGTTTTCACACAAATGCATCAAAATTCCTTTAAATTTGCAATATGAAGTTTGGATAGGTTTCATTAGGTATAGTATAACATAATACATCATCCAATTATCAATTTTTAAAAAAATCAATAATTTTCAAAGACTCAAAGTGCTCGAACTTTCTAGGAGCTAACATCTGGCTCCGACTACGATGGAAAATTCCCTGTGAGGTTTCCAATAACCTAACATACCATGTTATTTTCGATTCAATCTGAAAACCCTGCAACCTTCTATGATTATTAAGATCAAACCACTCTTCAAAAATATACATCCTGGACTCTATAGTGCCTAGTCCATTGGGTTATGGAGTCATCTGGTATTAAACATGTACAACCAATCCTTTGCAAACCTTCAAGATCTGTCACTTGCATTTTTTTATTGATGTACTGAGAGAAAATTTTCTTATTTAATTAAATCTGAAAAACTTCCATACTATAAACCAAATGAAAACTGAAAAGAAATGCTCAAGTACTGAGATTATTCATACACACTCCTACTATAATCAATTGTATTGTTGTTGGTTCAAGTAAAGTCATGTTTCCAATGTATCCATGCAATTAATTGCCTAAAAAATTGAACTTTTCTTCCAATTATATGCAAAGTCACAACAATACAGACTGCAATATGTAAATCTTAAACTTGGAAATCATACTTACAATCCAAAAATCTGGCCTTAAATATGGCAACAACTAAAAATTCATTACTGCAAAACATCTCCATATAAGTGGCAACTGGATCTCAAAACTCATGCAAAACTTGTTGTTTCTCAACAACTGACAAAGAAAAAGGCATCATCAATTTCTCATCTAATCCTTTTTGTTCTTCTTTACCATATCCTTGTGACTCAGATTCATCACTATAATGTGTTGGCCCATTACAACTGACAATTTCTTAGAGAAAAGAAGAGATAAGTTCTTGATATTCTACATCACTGTCTCCATAATGATCAAATGAAGGATGAGTCTTAAAATATATATCATGACAGAACTACCAATTACTCTTCCCAACAATGAAATTTTTGAAAAATGTGTCAAAACTAAAGAGATCTTCATTGGAATTTTGAACAATGGACTCATAACTATCATCAACCATAGCATGCATACATTGTTGATCATATTTTTGTTGAAAAGTAGAACTATATGACATTCCGTCAATCAACAAGCCTTCATAAACTTTGAATTATTTCTCATCATCACTATATTCATCATAAATTGGAACATCGGGATAAAATCCTAATGGAAAAGATGACTATTTATGCATATAATAATCAACAATATGATTTTGAAATAGATTTGAAACAACAAATCCTTCTTCCTCATCATTATCATCCTTCTCATCTAAATTTGAAGCAACAAGTACATAAGGAACAAGATCTAAAGCATCATCGGCTATGCAATAATCAATATTATTGTCAATTATATCTTGAAGATCTTCTTCTTGGGAATTAACATAGAAATAATTTCATCCTCATCTGTATCTTCATTAATATATTCACTTTCATCCTCACTACTAGAAGAAACAACATGTTGAATAACTGAATGAAACTCCTCACAAAAATGCTCAAAAAGAAGTTCCTGAGAAAAATAACTTTCACATCAATGATGGAATGCTATATGAAATTATTTTAAAGAAGATATGACAAAAGGAGGTAAGGATCAGTACCATTCACGAGAATCCCCTTCTAATGAATAGAAAAACATCTTCATGAGCACATCTTCCTGATGTATTTTTAACTGAGTCATGCATTGATGAAATCTAATGAGGTGATCTGAAGGATTATCCTCTTTCTTTCTTTGAATCGTGGAAGGCAGTCTCCCAAAATATCCATAAGAGGTACTGGATGTGGGAAACCAAGAACTATAGAAAATTTAAGAGATGCAAAGATCCTAGCCAAAAGAGCATCAAATGCCTTTGACATTTGAATATTTTGGAGTCACCACTGAATTTGTCCTTCATGGAGTCGCCAAATAGAAGATTACAACCAATATGATGCCCATCCTTTGTCTATCATCAAAAGTTGGGACTATGTCATCTCCCAATGAAGCTTGCTTCAAACTCCTCTCCCCGTCAACGATGCCAATTTGTTATCACTCCAAGAGTCACTCTAGGTTGTAGCTCGAGTGAGATTGGTAACTTAATCAATAGCTCAATGTAAGGTATGAAAATGGATCAAAAATGAATGATTTAATCAATAACTCCCTCACTCAAGACTCACTTGAATATATTCAGACAACATAAGGCCCTCAAAGTTACTATTCATATAGTTCTACAAAATGATATGGATGAAGAATGCTTACTATACCAACAAGATCATGTACATTAAAAGTACATATGAAAGGCTGAGTATAACAAGGAAAAGTACTTGTAGTTTTTTCTACCAATGCAATGATAAAAGGAATTTCATCAATCACTGTATAAACAAAGATAATTGAACATAAAATTCATTCATGACAAGTAAAGAAAGAGATATATGAAATGAGGAATCTGAACAAATACAAAGAGAAGTGCTTATATTCCAATATGTGCTTCAAAAGGTCTTGTACAAAAGAGTCTATTAAGGTCTTCCACTTCGAACCCAATTTCATCTCCTCCCTTTGGTCCTCTTTATAGAGATTGCATGCTCATCTAGATCCAAAATAAATGGATCTTATAACCTCTTTACCTATCTTTAGATATCCAAGTCAAATTCGAATTTATGAGGTGGATGGAAAATACAAATTGTCAAATTTCTGGAAAATCCTTCTCAAAGATTCAGCTATATCTCCCGAATCCAAAGAGATTTTGGAAAATTGAGCGAGGTTTTTAAAGAGGCACTGGTAATTGTGAAAAACCTCTCTCACTTTCCAAAAATACCTTTCCAACGCATCGTAATATATCTCCAAAACATATGACTAAAATAGGAAAATGCAGATTTTCCTGTTTCTTCTTACTAAAAAAATAGGTCAAAGTAATGACTTGTCTCCTTGATATCCTCCACCAGTAATTAGACCCTAAAAATGAATTATTATATTTATATTGAGGATCCCAAAATATATATCTGAAAACAATTTGGCAAAGAAAAATCTAGTCTATTACAAAAATATGATTTGAGATCCTAAAATCAAGGGCTAAGAATCCCTTTCAAACTTTGAGTCTTCAAATGCCACACGAGCCATCTCGGAGGAGAAAAAGGCTTGGTCGAACTTTCATCACCATCTGGAGTATGATTCATCACTTAAAATGCTGAAGAAGAATTCAAAATTGACCAAATCTCCTCCACATTGAAAACATACGAGTTTGCAATGCATATAGTGTAAAAAAAGCAGTTTGCGCTGCAAACTCCTGTAGGTGACTGTTTTCACACAAATGCATCAAAATTCCTTTAAATTTGAAATATGAAGTTTGGATAGGTTGCATTAGTTCTAGTATAACATAATACATCATCCAATTAGCAATTTTTAAAAAACTCAATAATTTTCAAAGACTTAAAGTGCTCAAACTTTCTAGGAGATAACAAATGGGATGTGATTGGATATGATAAGGATCCCATTTACAACATTGAGAGTCATGTCCAAAAGTTTCCTATACCATTATCACATGAAGTTACTGATAAATTTGATTTTTTGCAACAAGGACATGACATGATTGAAGATACTTTCCAAACACCCAAGGATGACCCCATCCTTTATTCTCCTAATGATTTTCTGTCATACCTTGAGGATTTTGATGAATACTCCTCTAAGCACTTGGATTTATTCTATGAAGAAAGTTATCAACCATCATTTTTATTAGATCTTGATAAGAGTGAGGAATTCGTTTTCCTGAAGCAGGATCCTTGTGATAATATTCTCCAGCCACCTTCGATTACTTTATCTTGTTGTGTCATTAAAGGTGTAGTTGGGAAGTATGTATTTTGCATTGAGTTTCCTCAGAGTAAAACCCTAGAGTTAAAGGGTAGGTTGAATACCTCAAGAACAATTCCATCATATTAGTCTTTCAACCTTCCCTTAAGAGTTTGTCAATCAACTTCTAGGTCATTTCCAGTCCTTTCCCAGGCTTCATATTGTGAAGACATCCAAGGTATCCAGATTTCGGACCCTTTGAGTTAGTCTTTTGAACCTTTGACTTTTCATGATACCTTCCTGAAATGGATTGAGCACTTTCCTAAGAGAATGACTTTGAGCCTTTTTGTCCCTCCCACCCCCCTCCATGAGCTAGACCTTACGATTTCCAATGATACAACACATTCTCTAACTAATATTATTTTTGTGCTTAACATATCACTATTTTTTTTATGATATATTTTTTTTATGATAAAGCACAGAGGAAAGTATGGGCAGACATTGCTAGGATGGTTTCACTGGCTATTTGAATACACCTAGCATTCAACCAACAGGTAATTACAGGTAAGTAGGTAGGCATTTTCATTCATTGTATACACCATTTTCATTTCATAGTAGAGTAGTTTGTATTTCCATTTGTATATATGATTGCTTTTATATTTTGTACTATATATAAATGAGTCTGGGGTGATATCACCACCCCAAATGATTACAAATAGTTTTATGTTTAGATCAAGCAAGTCACAGTTTATGCTAGAGATGTTGAGGTTCCCATGCACCCTACAGTGAGCACATGTCCCTGAGTTGGAGCCATATGTTATCCCCTAGCCTGGGGATAACTAAGGAGATTATGTCTCGAGGCCCACAGATCCTAGACATGGAGTACCGAGAGCCAGATAGACTTGCGCATGGACCTAGAGGACCCATCCTTTTCTTCTTCAGTGCCTCCACATTTTTAGTAGCAACAACATCCATCACATCGACCTCGTCATGCAGCAGAAATGGGTCTTTTTCCATGAGGTAATGAGTCGGGTATCATGGTATGTGTCACTCTAATTCTCAAAAAATTTGAACATGTGCATTTAATTATTTTTGCTTCTAACGTGTGCTTGGACCTTATGCCTTTCCACTTGACTACACCTGGGGGGAATGACAGGTTTCCCTAGTAAGATGGTACCCATATGATTTGAGTTTCCAATGGGGGGATTCATGAAAGGTCATCGTCCATTCCCACCACACTTACCACTTTCCATCTTTTTCCCGCTCATCCATCCCATACACTGGTCCGAGAATTGGGTTGGCCAAATATCAAAGGGTTGTACCTTACCTTGTGGGAAGAAGGGGCTAAAGGCCCAGAGGGTAAAAGTAGTTGGAAAAAGATAAAATCCAAAATAATGAAACCTTGAGATGCTTCGCCCAATGACCCCCCTAGAAATAAATAAAAGGCTTCTCAGCAAGAAACAGAGGAACCAATAAAAATAATAAATCAATACCTAATTCGAGGATAGGGGGTCTCATCATGCGCCAACCTATTAGGTCCATGGGCATGTAGCAGTATGACACTACCATTCAGTTGGTCACCATGCCAGGGTAGTGGCTCTTGGTGGAATAGCCAAGAGAAAGGGGGTCTCATCACGAACTAGCCTTCTCATTTCTGTTAAATGCTTGTGGGTAACATTTCCACCACTAGTCACCACGCCAGGGCAGTGCCCTCTAATTAGTCTCTTGACATAAAAAGGAATAAATAATAAAAGATAAAAGGAATGAATGGCCTTGGAAACATTTGCATCCATGACAAGGTGTAGCTCAACCTCTTCAGAGGCACCCACAGGTAAGCCATACATTTCCCTTCTATCACTGCACCCATTTCCCAGACATCCCTTTTCCACCTCATCCACTCATGTGGCCTAGATTTGACTTCACCAGGGAACATCCCACATCCAATGAGAATTATCCCAATAGGACGTCCTAGCATCCCCTCCAAAATTGGCCAGTAGAGTAGAATAACGTCTTTGAGCACTTGTTCGGGTAAAGGGGGTTTTGTGCACTTGTTTAAATAACTTGATGATTAGATGTGATTGACATTGCTATGATCCTTGTAACTTAAGAGCCCATGGAGGGCGTATTTTTTTATGTTACAGGGCCACACCCGATGGATAGTTACATATGGGGAGATGATTAGTTCGGACCTCCATAGGGATAAAATCCCACCTGATGGATGTTGAGACCCTAGCTAGGGTCAGAGACAGATCAGGGGATTGGCACAGAGAGAGATGAGGAAGTTTCACTAGGGGCATCCTGGAAGGCCTGGACCCAAGGGGATTGTGTCCTTTACACCATGATGTAGGCCTTGGAAGTCCGATGATGTCACCCAATGTTTTGGATGTTTTAGAGGCAGTTGTGTACCAAGTGTCACATGTGGCAGGATCCTGAGGCCCAAGGAGGCCTAACTTTTTCTCTAGGAGGCCAACGTTGCCCAAAATGGGCCTAACATCACTCAAAAGTGGCATGACATCACCTTTACAGCTTTTTTTAGGGTTTAATTATGACATTTAATGTAAAAACTGGATATTATGTGTAACAAGCCATGTCGGTCTTTTTTGACCTAATTATGACATGAGTGGGCCTAATGGTTAAGAACATGTGTTTCCTCTGAAGAGGTCACAAGTTCAAATCCAGAGGGGGGTAGGGTATGTATACCTTCGTAGACATACCAGTCAAATCGTTGGGTGGAGGGGGGTCCCTTGTCCCACAAACAAGGGGGTCTCATACACCAATTTGGTGGTGTGTTGGCTTGGTCGTGACCTTAAAAATAAGTTATTATTATTATTATTATTATTATTATTATAAATAAGGGTTTAAACCCTTGTATTTTTTATCATCTTTGACTCACACTTGTGAGGACTGAAATTTGTGCCCTCCTTAGGGTTTCTTGGCTTAAATTTTAGGTGCACTTGTTGAGGAAGGCTAAATCTTGGAGTAATTTGACAAGTTTCTTGGTGCAAGTGTTCAACTAGGGTTTTTCTCGATTATTCATGATGAATGTAAGTGATATTTCTGAAATTATTCTTAATTGAATGGTTATAGTTTATTTCTCTTGCATTTACATTAAATATTATGAAATTTCTTGACTAAACCCTAGGAAGACTAGCACAAGTTATTGTCCTAGCTTCAAAAGCCTTCACCTACTATATATTTTCAAGAGGCCATTTTTCTTGAATCATGAGCTAAGGCCTTTCCATTGCAACACCTTAAGTACCCATTTCTTCATCTTAGTCGATTTGTTCTTCATCTTTGAGTTAAGGAGGGAGGAAATTCTACTAAGGCCTAGGGTTACCTACACCTTAGTATCTAGTTTCGCCTAGGGTTTGATAATTGGAGCCTTGGGTTACCAACACTCCAAATCTATCAACCTCTCTCATCCTTAACTCTTCTACTGTCATTTTCTTCAACATTTGTTGACATAATATTGACTCCATTTTCCCTAAAAACACTATTCTAAGTCCCCCTTTGGTTAATTGATCAAAACAATCATCAAAACTTATTATTTGAGCAACCTAATAACACCTTCTAACCCTATAATAGCCTAACCTACTGACTATATTGTTTGTGTTACTAAAGAAAGCTACAACCATTAAATGCCGCATTAAAATCTTATAAAAGAAATTGAAAAGGCCGATTTAATCATTGTCTTGTTAGCTTCCAACAAATGCTAGTATTATGATTTCAAATGTTAATGATGCTTAGTCATTTTTTAAGCTATTTCAAGGCATTTAATGCAAAGTATTGCCTTATAAATATTGTTATTGTAATTTTCTGTTTACTTCATCATATTCAACAAATTTCTTTTATCGAGAAAGTCTATGGTTTTACGAAGTGCTAACCGACAAGTGTACTTGCAAATATATATAGCTTCTTGTTGCTTTTTTCTAGGTAGGTACACTTTGACATATTATCTCTTCATGCTGATTAAGGTTGGTTGTCATTGATGTCAACCCTTGAAGAAAGCCCCGTAGCACAAAATCTTGGGTAATGGACCCAATATTGTTTGATGTAAATATGACTCATTATTTTTTTGTCATGGTTGATAAGAAGTAAATATGGATGAACTCCAAAGTGGTCCCCTTATGGTGAAAGCCCTCACGGGAAGACGCTTTGTGGAGTAAGAGAACCCATGCTTAAT
>WSFP011457921.1:0-19152 GCA_009831015.1 Picea engelmannii | reverse complement strand
GGGGGTTCGATATGCATGGGAAGGGTGGGTAGAAACTTAAGATAAATGTTTTAGTTTTGTTTTTAATTTTGTTTTAATTATTTATGTTTATATGTTTTTTGTTTATTAATTTTATTTAAAATATGTTTTGTTTTTTATATGATATGTTTTATTAAGTTTTGTTTTATTATTCGTTTTTATTTGTTTTAGTGTTATATATATGTTTTTTTATATTGTTTTGTGTTTTCTTTATATATTTTATAATTTGTTTTATTTAATTAATATATATTTTTTAATTTGTATTTGTTTAGTGTTAATTAATAAACACTAACCTTATTACTAATTTAATCAACTAACTTAATTATTAATTAATTAATAACTAGTCTAACATATTTTAATCAAACTAACTATACTAATTTTATTACTAACATTATTAACCAATTGATTTTTCTTTTAACTTAAGTTTGTTTATTCGTGCAGGGATAAAATTGGTGAAGGGGTGAAGGAATGCAGGGTAAGGGACTGAAGGGCGCAGCGGTGGATGAAGGATGCAGTAGGGTGATGAAAGATTGGGCGAAACGGGTGGAGGGGAAAATGGAATCAATCGAGCCCAGTAAGACATATGTCTTCATCACGGGAACAACACCAAATAAGCAGCTGACGAATCAAGTTGCTATGATTATAGGACCCCAACACACACCCTTCCTCAAATGTTCATCAGGCTATGCCATAAGACAATATTGGTTTTCATCAGTGCCCTTAGGTTAAACCTTATAAACTGAAATCATGCAGTCTATAACTGACATGAATTTAAAGTGACAAATAAATTAATTTATGCATTTATTATTTATTGTGGTGACCTTTGCTCTTCAAAATGGCTTTGATTAATGGGCAGTGCAAGTTTTTTCCGGTGGGGTAAATGTAACCTTACAAAATGCAGAGCACTAGTCTATTTTTTTGTTAAGGTTTATTGTGCATCTTGTGATTTGATTATGATAAGGTTTGGAATTTGATGTATTACTGTTGTTTGTACTTTGTAGGTTATTTCAACTTGGGGAGTTCGCACCAACATTGACTTTCTTTCTTTGTCATACACACGACATGTCGAAGACATTATACAAGTAAGAAATATGACATCAAAGTTACGCTCTTGCTCATGTTCTGAGCTTGTGCTTCTTTGACAACCAATGGCGCAAGACCACATTTTTGACCACTGTAAAGCGTGAACTTGTAAGAGAGTGCAATTCTATAGCACTATAATATTTTTAGAAGCTTGTGTTATTCTGGAGATTGGATCACCACAATTCTCTACCTAGTTCAAATATGTATTATTTCCAAATGAAGGAATACTGAAGGAAATTGAAGAAAACTTGTTTAGAAATTCACCCCATTGCAAACTAAGAAAAATACAGTTTAAGGTGGGGATTTTTTTTTTTATTTTTTTTTCCAGTAATGTTGCCCTAGGGAGTAGATTGTTAGAAAAAAAATGGATATCTTATCTAGAAATAAAGGCAGGAGGATTAAATTAATGCATAGCTATCAATCTCATATACTTTCAATAAATTTCCAAGGCACATAGTGTTAAAGAACTGTAGACTTCCTACACTATAAGTATGTAAGTGTGAGTCACTTCCCTTGACAAGCTTAATGGTATCCAAATACAACTGCAATGGTTGAAGTTGTTTTATAGATATTGGGATAGAGTAATTTCTAGGCAACTAAAAGCTAAAAACGTAGGTAGTGCATGGACCCTTTCAAAACAACAACTCTTAATATCAAATTTCCCTTCTTTGAGCTACCTTGAAGTATCTATGAGCCACAGACTATCAATCCCATCACTGGTTTCCCTGGAAATTACATCATCTAACTTGGTGTTGGAATTAAGACTCAACTTATTATAAGCTGTCAATAAAACCTCTAGGGTGGCCACCACTTTGTCAATAAGATTATAGCATTTGCCATCCATAAATTGTTCCATCACAAGGTGGGTTTTTTTAATAATAATTTGGGCTTTATAGTTCTTAGTGAAAATTTATCCTCATGTGATGGTTTAGTAGCATTTTCTCTTCTAAATTTTAACATAGTAAAGTTTACACTGATCATGATGCATATATTGTTCTAAAATGTTTTCTACTCTACTCGAGTGATATGAGAAAATCAACCTGTACAGCTCAGTGCCTCAATTACTTGTACAAAAATTTATATTAGTCACTAGTATAGTATATTCATACTTGATGTAAAATGCAGTTAGATGCATGCTATTGACCAATAGGAAAAACATACCAAGAATAGCCATAATTAGGTTTGTAAAACCTTGTTTGATCATCATTCATTATCGCACTCCCTTCCTTGTCTATTACATTGTTATATTTTTTCTCATTCTTCGTTGCAACATATAGTTGTGAAAGTTAAGTTCCAATAAAGACAAGTGGAATGCATCTAAGAGAGAACCAATTAGTTTAAACTTCGAAGGAGTGCCCTCCACTAAGGAATGTCATTTATGAACTTTTGTAATATTATTTAATGCGAGGAGACTCTGGAACAACTTTGAGATGATGCATTATCATATACCAATGTGCAACCATATATACCTTCCCAAAAGGATGACATGCCCTTTTGTAAAATTTATCTCAACTTCCCTTCTAACCCAAAAAGAAAACCATAAATCTTTATCTAACCTAGATTTGTTGGGTACACAACTATCCCAAGTTGGTCTACAAAAACATTAAAATGTAATCAATATCCTAACTGTTGATCATTTCCCTTCCCTATGATTAAAACATCTACTTCAAGTTGGTATATATTTTATATAAATTTCAAATATAAATTAAATTGTCTCTAAGTTGCAATTTATCTTTGAGAGTCAAGATTGCAATTTTTCCACATCATTTTGTTAAGACTTATGTTTCCAAACTCAAAGTAAACTAGTAGATGACCTTCTTTAAGAAATTTGTAGAAACGTGTTTAGAAAAGCATACTATAGTTTCTATAATACTTGACTTTGCAAAAAAAAATATCAACAAGTCTGTGTGTCAACAAGGAATAGTCGCACTGTCCTCCAACTATTGAGGAATGAGCTTAGAAAATAGATCCACCTCTAGATTCTATTGGAGTAACATAAATTGTTGAGAGCCTTGCCACTATAAATGAAACACACACAACAACAAAGATAGAGTGCCATCAAGCAGAAACTTGCATAACTTCATCCATAAATGCAATAAACAAGGAAAAAATTATAGCTACAAACATAGTAGTAGAAGATGCAGAAATTATGGAATTTAAATGGAAGGACGTTAAAAGAGAAACACCAAATTCCTTCATCCCTATTTTGAAAGACAATTGTTATGGAGAAAACACCAAAGAACATATGTTGATAAACACCAAAGTCCTTCATCCCTATTTTGAAATATAATTGCTATGGAGCAAACAAAGCTCAGGCCATGTATACAACACAAAAACTTGATGATACCTTTTACGCAAAGGATAATGCAATGGAAGAAAAACAAATAATGATAGTGGAAGAACCACATGAAGAATGCAACATAACTCCTGCCAGAGATGCAACAACAGAGATGGATATTTCAACTATTGATGAAGTATTAGAGAATACAAAAGTTGTGGAACTTGAACGCAATGATTTTGAAACCATAAAAGAGCCGGAAAAAATAAGTATTGAGTCTATTGACCAACAACAAACAGTCTTGTGTCAAGGTTCAAAACAACAACATGAATAATCACACATTGTTGAGACCCTCCCAACAAGAGACGATGCACAAACAATAGACTTGGTAGTGGTGGAAAACGTGATAAAGAATCCAACAGAGCTCCACCTAATGCTGCAACAAAAGAGGTCAATGTCTTTCTCATTGATACAATAGAAGAGGACAAAGATATAGAACATGAAAGGGATAATGGAAAAAAAGAATAAAAGACCAAAACCACATGTGTGGATGAGCAACCTTCAACCTCATCTCCTGCTCTAGAAGAATAACACAAAGAACCAAGGGGATATCCATATATAAATGTAGGAATAGAATTCCCAAAGGCCATTCACACACAGGACAATGAATCAAAAGAATACCTAGCTATAGCTTCTGGAGCACTACATAAACACTTGGACATAACAACTTCTGAAAGGAAAATAGAAGTAGATGTAACAACCATCAATGAAGTATTTGAGAGCATGGTGGCGGAAGTTAAAAGCAATAAAGTGGAAAAAGTAGAATAACCATAAAGTAAATGTGTTGACATACAATATTCAAGTTCACCTACAACTATGGAAGAATAAGTTGAATCAAATCTAGCTCGAGCTACCAATGTAGTAATTGATATTGCTGAGAACCCTTCCATGATGGATGAGACTACAACAGTGGTAAAAACAAAAATAATCACAAAGAATCTAACATAACTCCATCAATAAAATATGATGCACATACAACAAACGTTATGCTAGAAATGGAAGAACACGATAAATAATGTGGCAGAGCTCCAACTATTGATTCAATTATAGAGGACAAAAGTGTGGAACATGAAAGTGATAATGGGGAAAATGCAAAAAAAAAAACAAAACCACAGGAGATGACAAGAAAGCCTCATCGTTATCTCCAACTCTAGAACAAAAACACGAGCAATCAAAGGTATCCCCATATATTAATGCAACAACAAAAGTTCCAAATACCATTGACACACTAGCCAATGCATCAACATCGGATTTGATTGTAGTTTCTAAAGAAATGCATAAGCGCTCATACACAACTAATTATGAAAGGAAAATAGAGAAATTAACACATTGCATCAAATTTCTCAGTAGCTATAAATCTGACAATATAAACCCACACCTTAGCATAGTAAAGTCAATCAAAATTGCATTATCAAGAAATGAATACTATAAGAGGCACACTAATGGCCAATAACAAGAAACTTAAAAGAATATAATAAAATAAGTTGAACAAGATACAAATATAGAATATACATGCACAAAATAAATTTCAGTCCTTGAAGATGTCCATCGGGATCTGGTCTAGAGGTTAAGACAAGTTGTTACCATGTAAATTGACCCAGGTTCAAATCCCGATGAGCATCAAGCCCTGGAAAAATATGTTCTTTGGCTTAGATTAGACCAGGTTGAGGTTGTAGCAACTGTTGCTAATGTAATTACTTTTGCAACAAATGTGTCTCTATTATGCATCTAAACCCAAGGAAATATTGGAGAAAATGTAGATAGTCATGGACTCACGATATCAAAATTAGACAATGAGGATGTGTTATTAGACATGCTCATTACCAAAGCTGAATGAGCCAAAGGTGTCATTTTAACAACCTCATTCACATTTTTTGAAACCCAAAATCGATGGGAAATGGGCGTTGGGTGAAATCGTTCCGTCAAGAAAATTCGTGGAGAGATCGATGCCATGAAGTATTCAATCAAGGAGATAAAGGTGAAATGGTTTCCATAAATCCCTAATTCGAGGAGATGTGGGCCAAATAATTACCAAAACCCCCCTTGGTTAGGAAATTTGGGCAATGCACTCACAGGAAAATCTTGATTATGAAAAATCGGGGTGAATAGGAAATTTGTTCATGAAATCATGAGGGAGAACCCTCTTTCCATTAATTTTATTACTATTTTATAGGGGATGAATTATCTGTCATATATATTTTTTATTTTAATATATGGGATAAATATTCTAATTTTTTAAAACACTATTGCAATGAAAATTCACCCCTTCAAAAATTTAAGTCCTAAAATTTCGCCCATCAACAAAATTGCGCCCCTAAAATTATCTATGAAGCTCATCCTTTGGATGAGTCCCTCGAAGTATTTTTAACAAACCCTAGCAAGGAGTGGTTTGGTCCCATATGGGTCTTTCGATGTTTGTTTTATGAGTCCAAAGAAATAAAACTCAGGGGTTTTTCATGTTTAGAGAGTCTGAAAAACATTTAAAGAAAACTCCAAAATGTCTTTTTTCGTAAAGTAGTCTGATGAGACCGAAAAAGAGATAATCTACTGCTCAACAGACGTTTTCTTCAAATACTTAACGAGTGTGAAAAGGACAAGATCGCTCGGCAATCTTTTTATATTTAGGGAGTTTGAAAAAAACTTAAAGAGGACTCAAGGGGGGTTCCTTTTTCGTATAGCCTTTACAAGTTCGTAAAAATGATAAAAGTTTACTCAGTTGCATTCTCATAGATTTACGAGCGTGAGAAATAACAAAGACTATGCTCGATGTTTTTTTCTAAAAAAACATAAAAGAAAAGCACACGTAAAAAACGATAAAAGGGTTGATCCATATCAAAATTCCAATCGCCCGACCTTTATTCTGTAATATTGACAATTTGAAATGTTCATTAGGTTTTAACATTGGTGAAAAATAATGAAAAATAATTTAATTTTAGGTAAAAAAATGGTAAAATAAGTAAAATAAGTCAAAAACAAGTTCATTTTACCATTCTATTTGTATTTTCACCAAAACTAGTGTCAAAACCCCTATTTTCCTCCAATCTTCAAGCGACGATTTAGGTGTGATCCATGGACGATTTCTCGAGCTGTCTCCATGAGGTTGGTGATTTTCCTTCCCTCTCTCTTTCGATAGCCTTTTTTTTTCTTCAGTTTTTATGGTTATTTTTTAGTTTTGTGGGCAAATTTCCAAGGGAGAGAGCACCTCCAGATCGTCGTAGGCTCTCTATATTGGGAACTTCGATGATCTAGGATCATCACAGAGGTTACTCTGATGGAGTGCGACGATGTCATACTATGGTAAACTTAGGACCTGCAACAACCGAAACTCAAAAAAAAAAATGAACTAGGGAAGCTCTCAATTTTAGATTTTCAATGAACTAATTCATCTTTAAATGTTGTTTGGCAGAATTTCCACAGTTCATCATGCTCAAATGGTGGGAAAGAGAGCACGAGGAGGAAGATTTTATTGCAAGGAATGATCCCAACATAGTCATGGCACTCCGAGAGTGCGGCTTTCTTAAGTTCTTCAAAGTCCAGGGCATGAGGGCCCAATTAGTTCTACTGGAGCACTTAGTCCGAATGTGGGACGTGAATGAACACGTTTTCCATGTTGGGTTCCATACACTCACTTTGGAGATAGACGACATCTATTTCTTAATCAGTTTATCTCACCATGGATCTTGAGTGTCACTATCGGGAGGTAGAGGAGGAGGTGAGCCAATGGATTACTATGTCCCTAACCACTGCTCGGTCGATACAGAGAAACATAGTGGTAAGGTGCCCATAAAGAATGTCCTTGACTTATCATTGAGGACCATACTCTTCACCATCACCTGTGTAGCTAGGAGTGCAACTCCATATATGGCCTTGCAGAGCCAGTTTCAGTATGCCATCGAGTGCATGGAGCCTCGAGTCTTCAATTGGTGTGAGGGTCTCCTCAAGAATATGAAAAAACAATTAACAAAGTGCAGGACTGGTCGACTGAAAAAATTTGGATATAGATCAATTTTGGTGTCCTTTTTCCTAGAAAGGGTCCCATTATTGTGTCTCAAAAATGTGGATTGGGGTGTGCTTTCTCCACGGGATCCTCGCATGAGGAGGTGGATCGACTTGATGGCACACCATGGTGGCAGCCCAGCTGTTACGTATGGACCGACCTTTTTCCAGTGGCCCAGAGATCAACTTATCATGATCAAGGATTACGCATATGTCGGGGTTGATTTCCATGGTGATCCTGACTTGGCTCTACCCAAGGGTTCTCGGTGGGGAGAGATAGGTAAAAAATATTTTTTTCATTATATATTGTTTTTGGCATTTTAATTATGAATTTTTTATGTTATGTATCTGAGACTAAAAAAAAACTCTCAAAATGTAGATGTGGCACCTTTCAGACCTCCAGGTTCATCTCTAATCCAGATACATGGAGAGGGAGGTGCAGTGACATGTTGAGGAGTAGCGACTGAGGATCTCGAGGAGATCAAACAAAACCTTGAGGGATTGACTATGGATATCCATGACATTACTGTGGATGAGTTATCTCGACGTTACCAATGCCATATTGTTGGTGTTTCAACATCTATTGGTCGACTGCTTCGTCATGTAGCATGGGTAGTGGTTTGTTATCATGAGCAACATCCATGCTATATATGTATATGAAGCCATGCGCTTCAATATTTTGGTCTAAGGACACACCTTTTTTGTAACTTTTTGCGTTATAATACAAAAATTCTACTGGCTTACTTGTCTTTATGTGTTTGTGTTTGGGTTTATAAATTACACAAATGTCTATCTAAAACATAATCGGCTAAAGCATCTGTTAATGTATTTAGATATCTAGGAATGTGTTGATATTCAATGTAATCAAAATTCCTTTCCAAGAGGCAAATTATCAAGTATACCCGTAATAGTGTAGGACTTCTAATGGAATGGATGTTGCTTAATTGCAGCACCACAAGTTGAGAATCAAGTCGTACAATTAAATGATGAATGCCAGGTGAAATGGCGTCAGTTAATAACTCAATGACCACACTATATTATGCAATATTATTAGTTTCACGACCAAGGAAAATACCATGTAGACTAATCAATTCGTCCGTAGGTGCATAGATTTCCCATGTAGCAGAAACGATATTTTTAGTACTGCGACTAGCACCATCAACAAAGCCAATATAAGGAAAACAAGAACAAGGAAAGGTAAGTAGTTTGAGGGCAAAAAAAGAAACGACAAAAATCGCACTAGAATATGATACATTAAAGTACAAAGCACTCATGCAAATTTTTTTAAGCATAGTACTTCTTTAAGTAAAGCCCATTTCTGGGTTCACCCAAGGAAATTCCATCGTAATCAACCAACTAGTAAGCCCCTTTCTCTAACACTCATTTAACGATATAAGGACCATGCCACATGGGCTCGAATTTACCTGCCCCCAACAAATCATGATCTTGGTCATAAAGGAGAACCAAATCGCCTTTAGAAAAAACACGAGGTTTAACATGTTTGTCATTTTGAGCCTTGACAAGTTTCTTCTAGGTTTCTATTACTAATGCAACATCATGACGAGTCTTGTCTAATTGCATTAAATACAACATATGTTCTTCTTCGGTTTTGGTGTTGGGGAGAAGTTCAACGACTAGCTTCAGAGACGAAATTTCATATTCAATTGGCAAGACAAATTCAATACCATATGTCCGATAGGCCCATAATGACGAAAAAAGCATTGTGTGTCAACTTGACTTATGAATCCCTACCATCCGTCGAAGCATAATGGTTAAGACTTTGTTCATTGCTTCAACTTGGACATTGGCCTATGGATAATAAAGGGTTGAGTTTTCATGCCGTAAAACTAACTTATCGGTAAGCTCAAACATCATAAAATTGCGAAAATGGGTGCCATGGTCAGTGACGATGGCTTGAGGGACACCAAACCTAGTGATGATATGATTGAATATGAACAGTGTTGTAGTTTTCCTGGTGTTATCAAATGTAGGCATCGCGTTGGCCCACTTCGTGAAATAATCCACAACTACAATGATGTATCCATGCCCCCTGACCGAGTGAGGGTTACATGTCATGAATTCAATGCCCTATTTAGAAAATGGACCAACATAAACTACAGGATAGAGAGGAGCAGGATGAGATCAAATCTTATTATTATAGGTTTGACAAGCATAACACTTCTAAACTGTGAGAATGCAATCCTTAAAAAGTGAAGGCCATAAGTAACCAACTCATATGATCTTTTGGGCAGTGGCATACCCAGACATATGACCACCAAATGCTCCATAATGATATTCATTGAGTGCTTTCTCATCTTCATCAGATATTAGACATCGTCGAAACATGAAGTCAATACCACGACGGTAAATGGTATCACCAAGAATAATATATTGACAAGCTTGATAACTAGTACGATGACGATCTACACGAGATATATCAGGCCATAAAGTTTGGGTTTGGAGATAAATGATAATGTCTCCATACCAGATATCATTTGAACTGATAAGAAAGAGAGATTCACCAAGAAAATAATCTTCTGCCACATTTTATGTATCAACAAAGGGAAGGTCACATATCAACTCAACAAAGACCAAATATTTCTTTGACTTGGATTTCTCAAAATCCAAATCAAACTCCTGGATAATCACAATCCATTTGGAGTATTTTCCCCCGAGCAATTGTCGTGTAAGAATATGTTGCATAGGGTTGCAATAAAAAATAATCATGGTTTTGCACAATAAGATATAGTGACGAAAACGTTGGACAACTTGAACAATCGCCAAGGCCAATTTCTCCACATGCATGTATTTGATTTCAGTGGTCGTAAGACTCTGACTTAAATAGTAAATGACATGTTCATCGTGCAAATCATCCTCTTGGACCAGAACCATGGAGATGGTATGATCTGAAACAACCAAATATAGGAAGTAATCTCGACTATAATATGGGGGAAATAATAGTGGTGTGTGGGTTAATGCAAGTTTCAAAGCATCAGATGCTTTGTTGGTGGTGTCATCCCACAAAAAATCATGACCTTTCTTAAGAAGTCGAGTGAAACCTTTCATTAGTTCGACATAGTTAGGAATGAATCATCATAGAAAGTTTGCCTTCCCTGGCAAACTTTGGAGTTGGCGTAAGGTAGAAGGAGGAGGCAAATTGATGATGGCTTCAACCTTCAACGAATCCACCCTGACCGCATGTGTGGAAACAATAAAGCCTAGAAGTCATCCAGACTCCACACAATTTTTTTTTTTATGTAGATTCAATAGTATACGGTAATATCAACATCAGAGGAAATCAACTTGTAAGTGTGTTGGGTGATCTGGAGGACGCATGGAGTGTGCCGGTAAATCATCAAGATAAGGTTGTACAATATGCTTGATATCGTGAAAGGCATAATAAATAGCTCTTTAAAAATTCACACCAGCATTCTTGAGACCGAAAGGGAGTTTACGATACACGAAGGTACCCCAAGGGAAAATAAAGGTGGTTTTATGCTGATCTGCGAGTAAAATATTTATTTGATTATAGTTGAAAAATCCATCCGTCAGAGAGAAGATTTCAATTCTGGCACAATCATCGATGATCTGGTCGATGAAGGGGGTTGGATAATTATATTTAGGGAAAGCCTTGTTAATATCCCTATAATCAACACAAACACGGATCGTTCCTTGTTTTTTTGTGACCGGAACAAGATTGGACACTTAATCAGTCAATGCTACAGGGTAGACAAAACCATCTTTAAGAAGTTTTTCAACTTCAAGTTTGATTGCAACGAATTTTCATGGATGAACTAGGCGAAGTCGTTGTCGAATGGGCTTAGCGTCAAGGTATGTCTTAATTTCATGTACAATGATATCTGGATCAATTCCAAGCATCTCTTTGTAACTCCAGGAAAATACATCACAAAATTCTTGGAAAAGGACCTTGTAAGTTTGGATCACATCAGAATAACATGAGGCACCTATGTGAACATTTTCCACAATTCCAGGCTTAATCGAAATATCTAGAGGGATAGTGGGTGAAATATTTTCCAAGTTTCCTTCATACAAAACATCATGTGTTGGTTCAAAAACTGGGGGGATATTAATAACTGTGGATGGATTCGAAATCCATCATTAACTCTTGATAGTCTCAGGTTCGAGGAAGAGGATAGAAGGACAATGCCCATCATCCCATGGTGTGTCTTCCACAGACAAAACTACCATGATTGTTTCATCAGTGTGAAAAATCGTGTGAAATGGATCTGGAGACATATCAAAGAGAGAACGAGGAGAAGGAGATGTTGATTGAATAGCTTGGTAAGACAATTCAACTGGACTTAGTGGCATTTGGTCACCATAACGAGGACATTCTTCCAATCTAGGTACTATCCAAGGGTCATAGGACTCATGGGTTTCACCAATACTAGTCGAAATCATGTTAATAGAAGAAACAAGGGGAGGAGGAACATCGGGTGGTGGGATGGGGAAGGTGCCCATTAATGATGTGTAACACCCCAAGGATGAGCCCCTACTGAATTGTAATTATGTGTATAGGATGGTGAGCCAAGTGTTTATAAGCCGGAAGACTTATGCGTTTATTAGTTTGGAGAGCCAGATGATAAGGCCAATGATCCTGATTTTGTATATGTAAATACTCACATCATTAATAAAATTACATCGCTACTTGTAGACCCTCCACGAAGAAAGAGTTATGGGGGACTAAGCTCCACTAGGTAGGGAAAGGGAACAAGCTAAGTTTCTAGGAATAGGGGTTAAGTTAGAGGGATTACCTCTAAAGGAATAATATTATATTATTATTACCTAGAGGCTAAGGTTTGACATAACCTGTGTTGTCCTAAGTTCCCGGGGAAAGGGAACACATGTTAAGTGGAACTCATGCAACTTCAGGAAGACATGTGTCAACCTCGGTGCATGCAGTTTTAGGTGGGGAAATTTAGCTCATTGGGGGTTCCCTCACCACTCTCGCGATGGTCGCCACTCTAGAATTCATCCATACTTAGCACTGATGCATGAACTGAGGCAAGGAGAGCCTTGACACGGCCAACCATTGCCTCCATAGTCGATCTTTGCAATTTCTGAAACCCACACACCGTGTTATGAAGCTAATTGTTTTTTCTTGTGAAGCACAACACGACTGCATAGTGTCTAAACCATATCATGCCTTAGCCTTTGTTGTTGCTACCCATGTTTTCTTTAGATCGGCGTGGATTTTTGTCATTACCCAATCCCATACCCAATTTTGCTACTGTAGTTACCCTCATTGTACTTGTACCTATAGGTTGTCCGCATATTGTCCTATCAATACTATTTTCCCACATCCAGTTTTTGTTGCTTCAATCACCTTGCTCGTGTGTTGAGGAGAAAGTGTGAAGAAACAAGTTGTCAGGCCTGTGAGCAACTCTCTCCAGCTGAGAGAGTTTGCTAAGGAAGTGAGTTCTCCTGGAGGGAGTCCTGTAGCAGTTACAATACTCAGAGACTTTTGGTCCAGCCTGTTGCTGAAGCCCTGGAAGGGAGGTGGACAACCGATGGACTTGTGATAGTGAAGTTGTACACTTATAGGGTGGGACAAGCATGTGGGGAATGAGGGTCTGTGGGCTATGGGCGTAAGTGGCTCCTGGGAGAAAATCCTTCTTATTGATTTGTGCGAATTTCCTGTTGTCCTTGCCAAGCCTAGGAATCCCTTGCCTGATGGAGTTTAGTCCAAGATCGGGGGTGACCCACTGCTAAGCGTGATGAGCAGCATGGTCTAAGGCTGGGAGGTTCGTGGAAGGTCTGCACATAGTTGGTGTACTTCATTTAAAATATAAGTACCCATTTCCCTGTTCATTTACATGATGTGTATTTGTAGATGTTATATTGATGAGTATTGCATGTATATGCTATTATATTTATGGTTTTGTCTGTGATTACTGCATGTATGCTTTTAATGTTATTTTTGCATTAAGCTGTGTGATAGCAAAATGTAAATCATCTGTTAAATATTAGTATGTGTTATTGTCGCTTCCACAAGAATATGTGTATTTACAGAATGTTTATGTCTGGTTAAAATTTCATTATGTGTGTGTGTGTGTGTGTATGCTCGAGCATGTTAGTTTTCTGAGGTGATGTTTCCTAGCCTGGTGGTGGTGGCTAGGAACATTAAAAATGGTATCATAGAAGAAAAAAAAAGATACAGTTGTTTAGGTAGTGTTTCCCGATAGAGGTTCTAGGGTCAAGGATGTTACAAAATGGTATCAGAGCCAAGGTTTCAACATTGAGCTTGAATGGGCCATGAAAGTGGAAGTTGAAGAAAAATTTTCAGGAAGGAGTTGTTGTCGAAATGAACACAATTGAAGTTTAGAGCCATGGTTTTGACACTGAGCCTGGATGGGCCATGTTAGTGGTTAACAAGACAAAGATTTCAGAGTGAATTGTTGTCGAAAGGAACAAAATTTGAAGTTCAGAGCGTCCCTAGGTACCAAGAGAATACCTTGGTCATGTTATGAAGCTCATGAGGTATAACAGTTTATGGAATGGAAACAAAGAAGGAAGCCACAAAAACCATTGTGTTGGGCCGCGAGGTTTGAATTTGGGTCGTAGGATTGGTTTGGGAGAAGGCAGACCCTTCATAGTCCCTAGATCTAGAAAAGGTGCAAGAAAGTTAAACCCCTAAGTGCTTCGGACTTCACGAATTCGACGAAGTTTATGTGTTATAAGAAAAAGGGGATGAAGCCCAAAGTTTCGAAGTGGATCTACACCATAGATCTGGGGAGAAGTGAAGGATTAGATCCTGTCACTAAGAGGGGGGGGTGAATCAGTGACACAATAATTTTATCATTTTCTTTTATTTATGCAAACATAATTTTGACACAACATTTTATCATGGAACCCAATTGGGAAAAACCACAAACACTTTTCTATTAACTGCAAAATTTGTTTTACATGTTACATATAAGGAAGATATTCTTCCTTTTCGATCAGCACCAACTGATCAAGATGCACCCACACCCTTGTTCACCAACACCAACTGGTAGGAGGCTACGACCCCCTGTTTAGTCAGCTACAACTGACAAGGAAGCAACAACTCCCTCTACAGGCTTAACCTGCCCTTGCACCACCCAACCATCCTTATTTTCTGAATCTGGAAAGAACTTTTCTATCAAGTCTTTACTGCATCTTTCTCTGCTCCTATGATTTAATATATCTTCTGATTTGAATTACAGAGACACTTTCTTCTCACCACTCTTTCTCATTTATATATTCTTCAAAACAACGTGAGTGTTATACACTGTGTCCCTTTATTTGGACCATCACACCTCTTCATTTAACTTAACCATAATCATTGTTTTAACATTTTTATCGTGAAGGATTTTTCATAAACTGATCATAATTATGGATCAATTTCGTCCTTTTAACTCGATCTCGAATCTATGCATTTATTTGCAGAAACCTAGTTCTGTAGAGGCACTTCCTTCAAACCATTACATGTGACCGAGTGATACAAAACCACAAGATTATCAATTTAGTGACGTATTATATCCTGCCTTTTTAATCTATTAATCCATATGACCAATGGCGGTGACCAGACGCTAGGCCAAACGAGTGCTTGAGCACTTATCAAATCAACGGTCACGATTTAATCCCCTAATGAGATGGACGACAATTGGGACTTCGTCATTCAGGACTTTGGGATTTCAAATTTTCAAATTTTCGAATAATATTTCGTCGAACAGATCGGACGGTTCAATTTTATTTCGCATAACCAGATCAATGGTCATGTTCTATCCTTACACTTATCCTTTCATTGCTTAATCTGATGAATGGGACTTAATCGAGAATTTATATGGATGGTCACCATTTACTTTGGGACTTTGGCTATTATACTTACACTATCCTTCCACTGTAATATGATCAATGATTGAGAATACACTTGAAATGATCTTTAGATCAAATGACTCGTGTCCACTTCGGGACTTCAATATTTGGGACTTCGGGACTTCGGGCATCTGTTGGTGGTGAAACTCCCGAAGTAAAACTCCCGGAGTGATGTAATTTACTTATGTCACTTGATGACGTGGTATTTTGACGTAGATATCTCTATGTGACACATATTCATATCCTTAATCTAATAATCAGAATAACATTCGAAAGGTATCTCAGATCGACAGTTGAGAGCAACTTCAGAATTTTATCTTTCGGGACTTCGGGTATTTCGATATCTCGATTTCATAAATCTTCTGAAGTGAGATTCCCAAAGCATAACCTCCTCACATATTTATACCCAAAGTGAATTATGTTCATTTGATCAAGATCTTAGATCGACGACTCGATCTGTCTACGATGTTTTTTTTCCTTGCTTTAAGTCTAACAACCCTCCATATTTGCTTATCCTATCCTTCCACTTAAAGTGATTCAACGACTGACGAATATTTGGATAATCGAATTCTTAATCGTTTTCCCCTGCTTATCCTATCCTTCCATTTAAGGTGATCCAACGATCATGAAGACTCTCGAAGAAGATTAACGATCAAGGATGATTTCATAACCACAACTTGCGAGTGATTTAACTCGTCACCCAAACTCCACAATTTGAAGTTGTGCGTTGTTGGTGAGTCAACCACAATCTTCGATCTTCGAAGCTATAAGATCTAACAGTCCTGACTAATTGTGGGATTGGAGATACCACGATATTTAATTCTCCTTTCGATCTCCGCAATCTATTCCTGCCATTGATCTGGCGATTGCACATTCAACAGTCACGATTTAATCTGACTTAATCTGATCGTTTGTTGGATCAACCACAATTGTCGATATTTGAGTTTATGAGATCTGACGATCTAGACCGATTGCGAGATTATAACTAGCAAGTCATTTAATTCTTCTTTCGCTCTCTACAATTCATCTCGCCATCTCTTCTGAGCTTTGATCCTTATTCATTAACCCTCCTGAGATTTTATCTCTGCACATCATCCAAATGTTTGACATCAACCGTAATACTGTTGATATCAATGACAATTCATCATACCAACTTATCATCACATCAATGACATCGTCTATTGACATCAATGACAATACATCGATGACACTATGTCCAACAAGAAGTGCTTGACCATTGGATCGGTCGAAGACATATCAAAGCTGTTAGATCGAGTCAAGATTAGAAGGTAAGGCACAGTGATGAAAAATAGATCTCAGTCATCATATCTGTGCGTTGGTGGTTGTGAGCCATAGATCTCTCAGCAGTTTGGGAGAATTGGAGTGTGCTAGTGTGAAAAGTCTCGAAGCTCGAGGCCCCGAAGCCGAGGAACAGAAGTGGTGTGGCATGATGACATCACTAGTGGTGATGTGGGCCCTTCCTAAGACATGCCACATGCCACCACCTTAATTGTTGATAGATGTACCATGTGGACCCCAAAAGTTAAAGTAGTTCGAAAGTTCAGAGTTTGAGAGATTTGAGGAATGTAAGTGTAAAATATTCCGAAGCTCAAAGTCCCGAAGTCCCGAAGTGACACTGTCTGTTGAAGTCACCAAGGATGATGTGGACACATGATATGTGTGCCACGTGACAGTGACTTAGGAACCTTTTTAAGATATAAATTCTAGTCAAAACGTGACACGTGTCACCCATCATATTGGACCATGTGTCCTCTTCTAGTATTCTACCACGTAGCAATCTTCTTGAGCATTGTTAGTGGGGCTCTGATGGTCACAAGTGATGCGTGGCATCAAATCCCAAGGTCCATCAAATTGACACTTCAGAAGAAATAGTTCATGAGTTAGTGGGAGGAAGAAATCTTCGAAGTCTCGGAGCCTTGAAGCCCGAAACCCAGGTTGGAGTTAATCTTGACTGTTGATCGAGAAATGACACTTGGAAATAGATGCAACAGTACAGAGTCTTGGAACTCCAGACGGATTGAGAGTATGGACATTTGGAAACTTCCAAAGCCTGGAGTTCCATAATAAATATTAGTCGTTGGATGCTAGGAAGTCGAGGATTGTTGATCCACCCCACTTCATGAGTTCACCAATGTGGCACTTCGGGAGATTTGTTGTGATGTTCTTTGGAAACCGTCGAAGCCCGGAGACTTGAAGCTCCTATCCACCGTAGATCTTAGCAGAGAATGTGGACCTTAGATCCACTGTCCTCCATGAAATCGCTCATTCCAGGTTCTATGATGTTTATGATGTGCGAAAAGGGAAAACTCCGAAGCACGGAGTAAGCGCCCAACTATTAGCACTTGGTCACAACCATGGTCACATGCGAGTTGAGGGATAAAGAAAAAGGGGCTAGCGCCCGAAAGTGAATTGTTGCAGAACAGAGAAGGTCTCAGAGATAGAGTCATGGGGATTCTTAATCGACCAAGACCCGCTGAAAATGGAGTTTGATATTCTTTTGTTGAATCAGATTGTTTAAGTTATTCAGGAGAATTATTAAGTCTAATAGCCTGAAAAAAATTCGATTGACTGCACATTTTGCAGAGTTAAAAATTGAGAGAACAAAACTGAATTGTTACCTAGTGCAGAGAAATGGAGGAAACACAAGACGCTTATAGTCTGAAGGATGAAGTTAGAGGAATGGATTTCGATTTGGGAATTGAAGGAACAAACTCTAATGGGCATGGAGAAGAAATAGATAAAGAAGTGAGAATGATGAAAATCATTAAGAATTTGCAAAAATATGTCCAAATTCACCAGGCAGATAACAAAGGGCTTATGAGAGCCAGGGAGCAACAAGGAGACTTCAATACGAAGCTGATGCAGAGCCTAGAAAGAATTGAAAAGAAATTGGATAAGGAAAGTGGATCCAACAAATTAGGGAGACATAGGTCCCCTGATGTGAAAAGGAGAGAAATAAGTGGTAGTAGACATAACCAACACTCCCAAAAGCATTCCCATAAGAGGATGCACAACAGTTCAAGTCCATCCCTTAACCGAAAACATAGGAAATCTGGAGTGGATGAACTGAAGAGAGAAATGAACAAGATCAAACCTCCTACTTTTGATGGTGATCCCAAGAAGGATGAAGATGCTGATGCATGGATGATGGGTATGAGGAAATATTTCCAACTGCAGAATTACTCTTCTCATGTAGAAGGAATAATGTCCATCTATCAGCTAAAAGGAAAAGCGTCCATATGGTGGGATGAACTTGTGCAAGTGCAACACGTTAGAGAGAATAATGTTACCTGGAGGGAATTCAAGAGGCATTTTGAAAATAAGTACTTAACTCAGAGGTATTATGACAAGAAAATGGAAGAGTTCTTTGAACTCAAGCTAGGAAGTATGTCCATTGATGAGTATGAAAGAAGATTCTTGGAGTTGTTGAAGTATGTCCCCTTCATCAAGGATGAGACAGTTAAGATTCAAAGGTATATGAGTGGGATGCCATCTTTCATCAGTGACAAGATCCAGTATGATGATCCTAAAACTATGGAAGAAACCATAAGAAGAGAAAAATGCTTATTTGATCAACAAAAAGGGAAACCTATTTTCTAGAAGGCTTGGGAAGACAAGAAGAAGTTTAAAAGGGAGAAGAGGCAGAAGGGGAACATGCCACCCTTTTTAAAAAATAGTCCTCAAGGAAAACCAGTTTTGAGAGAGCCCAGGATGGCTGAAGTAGGTGGGCAAAGGCCAAGGCATAAACCTATGGAATGTAAGGGTTGTAAAGGAGATCATAAGTATAGATATTGTCCTCATAGAAGTGACAAAATGAGAGCTATTCACAATGTTCA
>WSFP011457917.1:0-19152 GCA_009831015.1 Picea engelmannii | reverse complement strand
GGGGGTTCGATATGCATGGGAAGGGTGGGTAGAAACTTAAGATAAATGTTTTAGTTTTGTTTTTAATTTTGTTTTAATTATTTATGTTTATATGTTTTTTGTTTATTAATTTTATTTAAAATATGTTTTGTTTTTTATATGATATGTTTTATTAAGTTTTGTTTTATTATTCGTTTTTATTTGTTTTAGTGTTATATATATGTTTTTTTATATTGTTTTGTGTTTTCTTTATATATTTTATAATTTGTTTTATTTAATTAATATATATTTTTTAATTTGTATTTGTTTAGTGTTAATTAATAAACACTAACCTTATTACTAATTTAATCAACTAACTTAATTATTAATTAATTAATAACTAGTCTAACATATTTTAATCAAACTAACTATACTAATTTTATTACTAACATTATTAACCAATTGATTTTTCTTTTAACTTAAGTTTGTTTATTCGTGCAGGGATAAAATTGGTGAAGGGGTGAAGGAATGCAGGGTAAGGGACTGAAGGGCGCAGCGGTGGATGAAGGATGCAGTAGGGTGATGAAAGATTGGGCGAAACGGGTGGAGGGGAAAATGGAATCAATCGAGCCCAGTAAGACATATGTCTTCATCACGGGAACAACACCAAATAAGCAGCTGACGAATCAAGTTGCTATGATTATAGGACCCCAACACACACCCTTCCTCAAATGTTCATCAGGCTATGCCATAAGACAATATTGGTTTTCATCAGTGCCCTTAGGTTAAACCTTATAAACTGAAATCATGCAGTCTATAACTGACATGAATTTAAAGTGACAAATAAATTAATTTATGCATTTATTATTTATTGTGGTGACCTTTGCTCTTCAAAATGGCTTTGATTAATGGGCAGTGCAAGTTTTTTCCGGTGGGGTAAATGTAACCTTACAAAATGCAGAGCACTAGTCTATTTTTTTGTTAAGGTTTATTGTGCATCTTGTGATTTGATTATGATAAGGTTTGGAATTTGATGTATTACTGTTGTTTGTACTTTGTAGGTTATTTCAACTTGGGGAGTTCGCACCAACATTGACTTTCTTTCTTTGTCATACACACGACATGTCGAAGACATTATACAAGTAAGAAATATGACATCAAAGTTACGCTCTTGCTCATGTTCTGAGCTTGTGCTTCTTTGACAACCAATGGCGCAAGACCACATTTTTGACCACTGTAAAGCGTGAACTTGTAAGAGAGTGCAATTCTATAGCACTATAATATTTTTAGAAGCTTGTGTTATTCTGGAGATTGGATCACCACAATTCTCTACCTAGTTCAAATATGTATTATTTCCAAATGAAGGAATACTGAAGGAAATTGAAGAAAACTTGTTTAGAAATTCACCCCATTGCAAACTAAGAAAAATACAGTTTAAGGTGGGGATTTTTTTTTTTATTTTTTTTTCCAGTAATGTTGCCCTAGGGAGTAGATTGTTAGAAAAAAAATGGATATCTTATCTAGAAATAAAGGCAGGAGGATTAAATTAATGCATAGCTATCAATCTCATATACTTTCAATAAATTTCCAAGGCACATAGTGTTAAAGAACTGTAGACTTCCTACACTATAAGTATGTAAGTGTGAGTCACTTCCCTTGACAAGCTTAATGGTATCCAAATACAACTGCAATGGTTGAAGTTGTTTTATAGATATTGGGATAGAGTAATTTCTAGGCAACTAAAAGCTAAAAACGTAGGTAGTGCATGGACCCTTTCAAAACAACAACTCTTAATATCAAATTTCCCTTCTTTGAGCTACCTTGAAGTATCTATGAGCCACAGACTATCAATCCCATCACTGGTTTCCCTGGAAATTACATCATCTAACTTGGTGTTGGAATTAAGACTCAACTTATTATAAGCTGTCAATAAAACCTCTAGGGTGGCCACCACTTTGTCAATAAGATTATAGCATTTGCCATCCATAAATTGTTCCATCACAAGGTGGGTTTTTTTAATAATAATTTGGGCTTTATAGTTCTTAGTGAAAATTTATCCTCATGTGATGGTTTAGTAGCATTTTCTCTTCTAAATTTTAACATAGTAAAGTTTACACTGATCATGATGCATATATTGTTCTAAAATGTTTTCTACTCTACTCGAGTGATATGAGAAAATCAACCTGTACAGCTCAGTGCCTCAATTACTTGTACAAAAATTTATATTAGTCACTAGTATAGTATATTCATACTTGATGTAAAATGCAGTTAGATGCATGCTATTGACCAATAGGAAAAACATACCAAGAATAGCCATAATTAGGTTTGTAAAACCTTGTTTGATCATCATTCATTATCGCACTCCCTTCCTTGTCTATTACATTGTTATATTTTTTCTCATTCTTCGTTGCAACATATAGTTGTGAAAGTTAAGTTCCAATAAAGACAAGTGGAATGCATCTAAGAGAGAACCAATTAGTTTAAACTTCGAAGGAGTGCCCTCCACTAAGGAATGTCATTTATGAACTTTTGTAATATTATTTAATGCGAGGAGACTCTGGAACAACTTTGAGATGATGCATTATCATATACCAATGTGCAACCATATATACCTTCCCAAAAGGATGACATGCCCTTTTGTAAAATTTATCTCAACTTCCCTTCTAACCCAAAAAGAAAACCATAAATCTTTATCTAACCTAGATTTGTTGGGTACACAACTATCCCAAGTTGGTCTACAAAAACATTAAAATGTAATCAATATCCTAACTGTTGATCATTTCCCTTCCCTATGATTAAAACATCTACTTCAAGTTGGTATATATTTTATATAAATTTCAAATATAAATTAAATTGTCTCTAAGTTGCAATTTATCTTTGAGAGTCAAGATTGCAATTTTTCCACATCATTTTGTTAAGACTTATGTTTCCAAACTCAAAGTAAACTAGTAGATGACCTTCTTTAAGAAATTTGTAGAAACGTGTTTAGAAAAGCATACTATAGTTTCTATAATACTTGACTTTGCAAAAAAAAATATCAACAAGTCTGTGTGTCAACAAGGAATAGTCGCACTGTCCTCCAACTATTGAGGAATGAGCTTAGAAAATAGATCCACCTCTAGATTCTATTGGAGTAACATAAATTGTTGAGAGCCTTGCCACTATAAATGAAACACACACAACAACAAAGATAGAGTGCCATCAAGCAGAAACTTGCATAACTTCATCCATAAATGCAATAAACAAGGAAAAAATTATAGCTACAAACATAGTAGTAGAAGATGCAGAAATTATGGAATTTAAATGGAAGGACGTTAAAAGAGAAACACCAAATTCCTTCATCCCTATTTTGAAAGACAATTGTTATGGAGAAAACACCAAAGAACATATGTTGATAAACACCAAAGTCCTTCATCCCTATTTTGAAATATAATTGCTATGGAGCAAACAAAGCTCAGGCCATGTATACAACACAAAAACTTGATGATACCTTTTACGCAAAGGATAATGCAATGGAAGAAAAACAAATAATGATAGTGGAAGAACCACATGAAGAATGCAACATAACTCCTGCCAGAGATGCAACAACAGAGATGGATATTTCAACTATTGATGAAGTATTAGAGAATACAAAAGTTGTGGAACTTGAACGCAATGATTTTGAAACCATAAAAGAGCCGGAAAAAATAAGTATTGAGTCTATTGACCAACAACAAACAGTCTTGTGTCAAGGTTCAAAACAACAACATGAATAATCACACATTGTTGAGACCCTCCCAACAAGAGACGATGCACAAACAATAGACTTGGTAGTGGTGGAAAACGTGATAAAGAATCCAACAGAGCTCCACCTAATGCTGCAACAAAAGAGGTCAATGTCTTTCTCATTGATACAATAGAAGAGGACAAAGATATAGAACATGAAAGGGATAATGGAAAAAAAGAATAAAAGACCAAAACCACATGTGTGGATGAGCAACCTTCAACCTCATCTCCTGCTCTAGAAGAATAACACAAAGAACCAAGGGGATATCCATATATAAATGTAGGAATAGAATTCCCAAAGGCCATTCACACACAGGACAATGAATCAAAAGAATACCTAGCTATAGCTTCTGGAGCACTACATAAACACTTGGACATAACAACTTCTGAAAGGAAAATAGAAGTAGATGTAACAACCATCAATGAAGTATTTGAGAGCATGGTGGCGGAAGTTAAAAGCAATAAAGTGGAAAAAGTAGAATAACCATAAAGTAAATGTGTTGACATACAATATTCAAGTTCACCTACAACTATGGAAGAATAAGTTGAATCAAATCTAGCTCGAGCTACCAATGTAGTAATTGATATTGCTGAGAACCCTTCCATGATGGATGAGACTACAACAGTGGTAAAAACAAAAATAATCACAAAGAATCTAACATAACTCCATCAATAAAATATGATGCACATACAACAAACGTTATGCTAGAAATGGAAGAACACGATAAATAATGTGGCAGAGCTCCAACTATTGATTCAATTATAGAGGACAAAAGTGTGGAACATGAAAGTGATAATGGGGAAAATGCAAAAAAAAAAACAAAACCACAGGAGATGACAAGAAAGCCTCATCGTTATCTCCAACTCTAGAACAAAAACACGAGCAATCAAAGGTATCCCCATATATTAATGCAACAACAAAAGTTCCAAATACCATTGACACACTAGCCAATGCATCAACATCGGATTTGATTGTAGTTTCTAAAGAAATGCATAAGCGCTCATACACAACTAATTATGAAAGGAAAATAGAGAAATTAACACATTGCATCAAATTTCTCAGTAGCTATAAATCTGACAATATAAACCCACACCTTAGCATAGTAAAGTCAATCAAAATTGCATTATCAAGAAATGAATACTATAAGAGGCACACTAATGGCCAATAACAAGAAACTTAAAAGAATATAATAAAATAAGTTGAACAAGATACAAATATAGAATATACATGCACAAAATAAATTTCAGTCCTTGAAGATGTCCATCGGGATCTGGTCTAGAGGTTAAGACAAGTTGTTACCATGTAAATTGACCCAGGTTCAAATCCCGATGAGCATCAAGCCCTGGAAAAATATGTTCTTTGGCTTAGATTAGACCAGGTTGAGGTTGTAGCAACTGTTGCTAATGTAATTACTTTTGCAACAAATGTGTCTCTATTATGCATCTAAACCCAAGGAAATATTGGAGAAAATGTAGATAGTCATGGACTCACGATATCAAAATTAGACAATGAGGATGTGTTATTAGACATGCTCATTACCAAAGCTGAATGAGCCAAAGGTGTCATTTTAACAACCTCATTCACATTTTTTGAAACCCAAAATCGATGGGAAATGGGCGTTGGGTGAAATCGTTCCGTCAAGAAAATTCGTGGAGAGATCGATGCCATGAAGTATTCAATCAAGGAGATAAAGGTGAAATGGTTTCCATAAATCCCTAATTCGAGGAGATGTGGGCCAAATAATTACCAAAACCCCCCTTGGTTAGGAAATTTGGGCAATGCACTCACAGGAAAATCTTGATTATGAAAAATCGGGGTGAATAGGAAATTTGTTCATGAAATCATGAGGGAGAACCCTCTTTCCATTAATTTTATTACTATTTTATAGGGGATGAATTATCTGTCATATATATTTTTTATTTTAATATATGGGATAAATATTCTAATTTTTTAAAACACTATTGCAATGAAAATTCACCCCTTCAAAAATTTAAGTCCTAAAATTTCGCCCATCAACAAAATTGCGCCCCTAAAATTATCTATGAAGCTCATCCTTTGGATGAGTCCCTCGAAGTATTTTTAACAAACCCTAGCAAGGAGTGGTTTGGTCCCATATGGGTCTTTCGATGTTTGTTTTATGAGTCCAAAGAAATAAAACTCAGGGGTTTTTCATGTTTAGAGAGTCTGAAAAACATTTAAAGAAAACTCCAAAATGTCTTTTTTCGTAAAGTAGTCTGATGAGACCGAAAAAGAGATAATCTACTGCTCAACAGACGTTTTCTTCAAATACTTAACGAGTGTGAAAAGGACAAGATCGCTCGGCAATCTTTTTATATTTAGGGAGTTTGAAAAAAACTTAAAGAGGACTCAAGGGGGGTTCCTTTTTCGTATAGCCTTTACAAGTTCGTAAAAATGATAAAAGTTTACTCAGTTGCATTCTCATAGATTTACGAGCGTGAGAAATAACAAAGACTATGCTCGATGTTTTTTTCTAAAAAAACATAAAAGAAAAGCACACGTAAAAAACGATAAAAGGGTTGATCCATATCAAAATTCCAATCGCCCGACCTTTATTCTGTAATATTGACAATTTGAAATGTTCATTAGGTTTTAACATTGGTGAAAAATAATGAAAAATAATTTAATTTTAGGTAAAAAAATGGTAAAATAAGTAAAATAAGTCAAAAACAAGTTCATTTTACCATTCTATTTGTATTTTCACCAAAACTAGTGTCAAAACCCCTATTTTCCTCCAATCTTCAAGCGACGATTTAGGTGTGATCCATGGACGATTTCTCGAGCTGTCTCCATGAGGTTGGTGATTTTCCTTCCCTCTCTCTTTCGATAGCCTTTTTTTTTCTTCAGTTTTTATGGTTATTTTTTAGTTTTGTGGGCAAATTTCCAAGGGAGAGAGCACCTCCAGATCGTCGTAGGCTCTCTATATTGGGAACTTCGATGATCTAGGATCATCACAGAGGTTACTCTGATGGAGTGCGACGATGTCATACTATGGTAAACTTAGGACCTGCAACAACCGAAACTCAAAAAAAAAAATGAACTAGGGAAGCTCTCAATTTTAGATTTTCAATGAACTAATTCATCTTTAAATGTTGTTTGGCAGAATTTCCACAGTTCATCATGCTCAAATGGTGGGAAAGAGAGCACGAGGAGGAAGATTTTATTGCAAGGAATGATCCCAACATAGTCATGGCACTCCGAGAGTGCGGCTTTCTTAAGTTCTTCAAAGTCCAGGGCATGAGGGCCCAATTAGTTCTACTGGAGCACTTAGTCCGAATGTGGGACGTGAATGAACACGTTTTCCATGTTGGGTTCCATACACTCACTTTGGAGATAGACGACATCTATTTCTTAATCAGTTTATCTCACCATGGATCTTGAGTGTCACTATCGGGAGGTAGAGGAGGAGGTGAGCCAATGGATTACTATGTCCCTAACCACTGCTCGGTCGATACAGAGAAACATAGTGGTAAGGTGCCCATAAAGAATGTCCTTGACTTATCATTGAGGACCATACTCTTCACCATCACCTGTGTAGCTAGGAGTGCAACTCCATATATGGCCTTGCAGAGCCAGTTTCAGTATGCCATCGAGTGCATGGAGCCTCGAGTCTTCAATTGGTGTGAGGGTCTCCTCAAGAATATGAAAAAACAATTAACAAAGTGCAGGACTGGTCGACTGAAAAAATTTGGATATAGATCAATTTTGGTGTCCTTTTTCCTAGAAAGGGTCCCATTATTGTGTCTCAAAAATGTGGATTGGGGTGTGCTTTCTCCACGGGATCCTCGCATGAGGAGGTGGATCGACTTGATGGCACACCATGGTGGCAGCCCAGCTGTTACGTATGGACCGACCTTTTTCCAGTGGCCCAGAGATCAACTTATCATGATCAAGGATTACGCATATGTCGGGGTTGATTTCCATGGTGATCCTGACTTGGCTCTACCCAAGGGTTCTCGGTGGGGAGAGATAGGTAAAAAATATTTTTTTCATTATATATTGTTTTTGGCATTTTAATTATGAATTTTTTATGTTATGTATCTGAGACTAAAAAAAAACTCTCAAAATGTAGATGTGGCACCTTTCAGACCTCCAGGTTCATCTCTAATCCAGATACATGGAGAGGGAGGTGCAGTGACATGTTGAGGAGTAGCGACTGAGGATCTCGAGGAGATCAAACAAAACCTTGAGGGATTGACTATGGATATCCATGACATTACTGTGGATGAGTTATCTCGACGTTACCAATGCCATATTGTTGGTGTTTCAACATCTATTGGTCGACTGCTTCGTCATGTAGCATGGGTAGTGGTTTGTTATCATGAGCAACATCCATGCTATATATGTATATGAAGCCATGCGCTTCAATATTTTGGTCTAAGGACACACCTTTTTTGTAACTTTTTGCGTTATAATACAAAAATTCTACTGGCTTACTTGTCTTTATGTGTTTGTGTTTGGGTTTATAAATTACACAAATGTCTATCTAAAACATAATCGGCTAAAGCATCTGTTAATGTATTTAGATATCTAGGAATGTGTTGATATTCAATGTAATCAAAATTCCTTTCCAAGAGGCAAATTATCAAGTATACCCGTAATAGTGTAGGACTTCTAATGGAATGGATGTTGCTTAATTGCAGCACCACAAGTTGAGAATCAAGTCGTACAATTAAATGATGAATGCCAGGTGAAATGGCGTCAGTTAATAACTCAATGACCACACTATATTATGCAATATTATTAGTTTCACGACCAAGGAAAATACCATGTAGACTAATCAATTCGTCCGTAGGTGCATAGATTTCCCATGTAGCAGAAACGATATTTTTAGTACTGCGACTAGCACCATCAACAAAGCCAATATAAGGAAAACAAGAACAAGGAAAGGTAAGTAGTTTGAGGGCAAAAAAAGAAACGACAAAAATCGCACTAGAATATGATACATTAAAGTACAAAGCACTCATGCAAATTTTTTTAAGCATAGTACTTCTTTAAGTAAAGCCCATTTCTGGGTTCACCCAAGGAAATTCCATCGTAATCAACCAACTAGTAAGCCCCTTTCTCTAACACTCATTTAACGATATAAGGACCATGCCACATGGGCTCGAATTTACCTGCCCCCAACAAATCATGATCTTGGTCATAAAGGAGAACCAAATCGCCTTTAGAAAAAACACGAGGTTTAACATGTTTGTCATTTTGAGCCTTGACAAGTTTCTTCTAGGTTTCTATTACTAATGCAACATCATGACGAGTCTTGTCTAATTGCATTAAATACAACATATGTTCTTCTTCGGTTTTGGTGTTGGGGAGAAGTTCAACGACTAGCTTCAGAGACGAAATTTCATATTCAATTGGCAAGACAAATTCAATACCATATGTCCGATAGGCCCATAATGACGAAAAAAGCATTGTGTGTCAACTTGACTTATGAATCCCTACCATCCGTCGAAGCATAATGGTTAAGACTTTGTTCATTGCTTCAACTTGGACATTGGCCTATGGATAATAAAGGGTTGAGTTTTCATGCCGTAAAACTAACTTATCGGTAAGCTCAAACATCATAAAATTGCGAAAATGGGTGCCATGGTCAGTGACGATGGCTTGAGGGACACCAAACCTAGTGATGATATGATTGAATATGAACAGTGTTGTAGTTTTCCTGGTGTTATCAAATGTAGGCATCGCGTTGGCCCACTTCGTGAAATAATCCACAACTACAATGATGTATCCATGCCCCCTGACCGAGTGAGGGTTACATGTCATGAATTCAATGCCCTATTTAGAAAATGGACCAACATAAACTACAGGATAGAGAGGAGCAGGATGAGATCAAATCTTATTATTATAGGTTTGACAAGCATAACACTTCTAAACTGTGAGAATGCAATCCTTAAAAAGTGAAGGCCATAAGTAACCAACTCATATGATCTTTTGGGCAGTGGCATACCCAGACATATGACCACCAAATGCTCCATAATGATATTCATTGAGTGCTTTCTCATCTTCATCAGATATTAGACATCGTCGAAACATGAAGTCAATACCACGACGGTAAATGGTATCACCAAGAATAATATATTGACAAGCTTGATAACTAGTACGATGACGATCTACACGAGATATATCAGGCCATAAAGTTTGGGTTTGGAGATAAATGATAATGTCTCCATACCAGATATCATTTGAACTGATAAGAAAGAGAGATTCACCAAGAAAATAATCTTCTGCCACATTTTATGTATCAACAAAGGGAAGGTCACATATCAACTCAACAAAGACCAAATATTTCTTTGACTTGGATTTCTCAAAATCCAAATCAAACTCCTGGATAATCACAATCCATTTGGAGTATTTTCCCCCGAGCAATTGTCGTGTAAGAATATGTTGCATAGGGTTGCAATAAAAAATAATCATGGTTTTGCACAATAAGATATAGTGACGAAAACGTTGGACAACTTGAACAATCGCCAAGGCCAATTTCTCCACATGCATGTATTTGATTTCAGTGGTCGTAAGACTCTGACTTAAATAGTAAATGACATGTTCATCGTGCAAATCATCCTCTTGGACCAGAACCATGGAGATGGTATGATCTGAAACAACCAAATATAGGAAGTAATCTCGACTATAATATGGGGGAAATAATAGTGGTGTGTGGGTTAATGCAAGTTTCAAAGCATCAGATGCTTTGTTGGTGGTGTCATCCCACAAAAAATCATGACCTTTCTTAAGAAGTCGAGTGAAACCTTTCATTAGTTCGACATAGTTAGGAATGAATCATCATAGAAAGTTTGCCTTCCCTGGCAAACTTTGGAGTTGGCGTAAGGTAGAAGGAGGAGGCAAATTGATGATGGCTTCAACCTTCAACGAATCCACCCTGACCGCATGTGTGGAAACAATAAAGCCTAGAAGTCATCCAGACTCCACACAATTTTTTTTTTTATGTAGATTCAATAGTATACGGTAATATCAACATCAGAGGAAATCAACTTGTAAGTGTGTTGGGTGATCTGGAGGACGCATGGAGTGTGCCGGTAAATCATCAAGATAAGGTTGTACAATATGCTTGATATCGTGAAAGGCATAATAAATAGCTCTTTAAAAATTCACACCAGCATTCTTGAGACCGAAAGGGAGTTTACGATACACGAAGGTACCCCAAGGGAAAATAAAGGTGGTTTTATGCTGATCTGCGAGTAAAATATTTATTTGATTATAGTTGAAAAATCCATCCGTCAGAGAGAAGATTTCAATTCTGGCACAATCATCGATGATCTGGTCGATGAAGGGGGTTGGATAATTATATTTAGGGAAAGCCTTGTTAATATCCCTATAATCAACACAAACACGGATCGTTCCTTGTTTTTTTGTGACCGGAACAAGATTGGACACTTAATCAGTCAATGCTACAGGGTAGACAAAACCATCTTTAAGAAGTTTTTCAACTTCAAGTTTGATTGCAACGAATTTTCATGGATGAACTAGGCGAAGTCGTTGTCGAATGGGCTTAGCGTCAAGGTATGTCTTAATTTCATGTACAATGATATCTGGATCAATTCCAAGCATCTCTTTGTAACTCCAGGAAAATACATCACAAAATTCTTGGAAAAGGACCTTGTAAGTTTGGATCACATCAGAATAACATGAGGCACCTATGTGAACATTTTCCACAATTCCAGGCTTAATCGAAATATCTAGAGGGATAGTGGGTGAAATATTTTCCAAGTTTCCTTCATACAAAACATCATGTGTTGGTTCAAAAACTGGGGGGATATTAATAACTGTGGATGGATTCGAAATCCATCATTAACTCTTGATAGTCTCAGGTTCGAGGAAGAGGATAGAAGGACAATGCCCATCATCCCATGGTGTGTCTTCCACAGACAAAACTACCATGATTGTTTCATCAGTGTGAAAAATCGTGTGAAATGGATCTGGAGACATATCAAAGAGAGAACGAGGAGAAGGAGATGTTGATTGAATAGCTTGGTAAGACAATTCAACTGGACTTAGTGGCATTTGGTCACCATAACGAGGACATTCTTCCAATCTAGGTACTATCCAAGGGTCATAGGACTCATGGGTTTCACCAATACTAGTCGAAATCATGTTAATAGAAGAAACAAGGGGAGGAGGAACATCGGGTGGTGGGATGGGGAAGGTGCCCATTAATGATGTGTAACACCCCAAGGATGAGCCCCTACTGAATTGTAATTATGTGTATAGGATGGTGAGCCAAGTGTTTATAAGCCGGAAGACTTATGCGTTTATTAGTTTGGAGAGCCAGATGATAAGGCCAATGATCCTGATTTTGTATATGTAAATACTCACATCATTAATAAAATTACATCGCTACTTGTAGACCCTCCACGAAGAAAGAGTTATGGGGGACTAAGCTCCACTAGGTAGGGAAAGGGAACAAGCTAAGTTTCTAGGAATAGGGGTTAAGTTAGAGGGATTACCTCTAAAGGAATAATATTATATTATTATTACCTAGAGGCTAAGGTTTGACATAACCTGTGTTGTCCTAAGTTCCCGGGGAAAGGGAACACATGTTAAGTGGAACTCATGCAACTTCAGGAAGACATGTGTCAACCTCGGTGCATGCAGTTTTAGGTGGGGAAATTTAGCTCATTGGGGGTTCCCTCACCACTCTCGCGATGGTCGCCACTCTAGAATTCATCCATACTTAGCACTGATGCATGAACTGAGGCAAGGAGAGCCTTGACACGGCCAACCATTGCCTCCATAGTCGATCTTTGCAATTTCTGAAACCCACACACCGTGTTATGAAGCTAATTGTTTTTTCTTGTGAAGCACAACACGACTGCATAGTGTCTAAACCATATCATGCCTTAGCCTTTGTTGTTGCTACCCATGTTTTCTTTAGATCGGCGTGGATTTTTGTCATTACCCAATCCCATACCCAATTTTGCTACTGTAGTTACCCTCATTGTACTTGTACCTATAGGTTGTCCGCATATTGTCCTATCAATACTATTTTCCCACATCCAGTTTTTGTTGCTTCAATCACCTTGCTCGTGTGTTGAGGAGAAAGTGTGAAGAAACAAGTTGTCAGGCCTGTGAGCAACTCTCTCCAGCTGAGAGAGTTTGCTAAGGAAGTGAGTTCTCCTGGAGGGAGTCCTGTAGCAGTTACAATACTCAGAGACTTTTGGTCCAGCCTGTTGCTGAAGCCCTGGAAGGGAGGTGGACAACCGATGGACTTGTGATAGTGAAGTTGTACACTTATAGGGTGGGACAAGCATGTGGGGAATGAGGGTCTGTGGGCTATGGGCGTAAGTGGCTCCTGGGAGAAAATCCTTCTTATTGATTTGTGCGAATTTCCTGTTGTCCTTGCCAAGCCTAGGAATCCCTTGCCTGATGGAGTTTAGTCCAAGATCGGGGGTGACCCACTGCTAAGCGTGATGAGCAGCATGGTCTAAGGCTGGGAGGTTCGTGGAAGGTCTGCACATAGTTGGTGTACTTCATTTAAAATATAAGTACCCATTTCCCTGTTCATTTACATGATGTGTATTTGTAGATGTTATATTGATGAGTATTGCATGTATATGCTATTATATTTATGGTTTTGTCTGTGATTACTGCATGTATGCTTTTAATGTTATTTTTGCATTAAGCTGTGTGATAGCAAAATGTAAATCATCTGTTAAATATTAGTATGTGTTATTGTCGCTTCCACAAGAATATGTGTATTTACAGAATGTTTATGTCTGGTTAAAATTTCATTATGTGTGTGTGTGTGTGTGTATGCTCGAGCATGTTAGTTTTCTGAGGTGATGTTTCCTAGCCTGGTGGTGGTGGCTAGGAACATTAAAAATGGTATCATAGAAGAAAAAAAAAGATACAGTTGTTTAGGTAGTGTTTCCCGATAGAGGTTCTAGGGTCAAGGATGTTACAAAATGGTATCAGAGCCAAGGTTTCAACATTGAGCTTGAATGGGCCATGAAAGTGGAAGTTGAAGAAAAATTTTCAGGAAGGAGTTGTTGTCGAAATGAACACAATTGAAGTTTAGAGCCATGGTTTTGACACTGAGCCTGGATGGGCCATGTTAGTGGTTAACAAGACAAAGATTTCAGAGTGAATTGTTGTCGAAAGGAACAAAATTTGAAGTTCAGAGCGTCCCTAGGTACCAAGAGAATACCTTGGTCATGTTATGAAGCTCATGAGGTATAACAGTTTATGGAATGGAAACAAAGAAGGAAGCCACAAAAACCATTGTGTTGGGCCGCGAGGTTTGAATTTGGGTCGTAGGATTGGTTTGGGAGAAGGCAGACCCTTCATAGTCCCTAGATCTAGAAAAGGTGCAAGAAAGTTAAACCCCTAAGTGCTTCGGACTTCACGAATTCGACGAAGTTTATGTGTTATAAGAAAAAGGGGATGAAGCCCAAAGTTTCGAAGTGGATCTACACCATAGATCTGGGGAGAAGTGAAGGATTAGATCCTGTCACTAAGAGGGGGGGGTGAATCAGTGACACAATAATTTTATCATTTTCTTTTATTTATGCAAACATAATTTTGACACAACATTTTATCATGGAACCCAATTGGGAAAAACCACAAACACTTTTCTATTAACTGCAAAATTTGTTTTACATGTTACATATAAGGAAGATATTCTTCCTTTTCGATCAGCACCAACTGATCAAGATGCACCCACACCCTTGTTCACCAACACCAACTGGTAGGAGGCTACGACCCCCTGTTTAGTCAGCTACAACTGACAAGGAAGCAACAACTCCCTCTACAGGCTTAACCTGCCCTTGCACCACCCAACCATCCTTATTTTCTGAATCTGGAAAGAACTTTTCTATCAAGTCTTTACTGCATCTTTCTCTGCTCCTATGATTTAATATATCTTCTGATTTGAATTACAGAGACACTTTCTTCTCACCACTCTTTCTCATTTATATATTCTTCAAAACAACGTGAGTGTTATACACTGTGTCCCTTTATTTGGACCATCACACCTCTTCATTTAACTTAACCATAATCATTGTTTTAACATTTTTATCGTGAAGGATTTTTCATAAACTGATCATAATTATGGATCAATTTCGTCCTTTTAACTCGATCTCGAATCTATGCATTTATTTGCAGAAACCTAGTTCTGTAGAGGCACTTCCTTCAAACCATTACATGTGACCGAGTGATACAAAACCACAAGATTATCAATTTAGTGACGTATTATATCCTGCCTTTTTAATCTATTAATCCATATGACCAATGGCGGTGACCAGACGCTAGGCCAAACGAGTGCTTGAGCACTTATCAAATCAACGGTCACGATTTAATCCCCTAATGAGATGGACGACAATTGGGACTTCGTCATTCAGGACTTTGGGATTTCAAATTTTCAAATTTTCGAATAATATTTCGTCGAACAGATCGGACGGTTCAATTTTATTTCGCATAACCAGATCAATGGTCATGTTCTATCCTTACACTTATCCTTTCATTGCTTAATCTGATGAATGGGACTTAATCGAGAATTTATATGGATGGTCACCATTTACTTTGGGACTTTGGCTATTATACTTACACTATCCTTCCACTGTAATATGATCAATGATTGAGAATACACTTGAAATGATCTTTAGATCAAATGACTCGTGTCCACTTCGGGACTTCAATATTTGGGACTTCGGGACTTCGGGCATCTGTTGGTGGTGAAACTCCCGAAGTAAAACTCCCGGAGTGATGTAATTTACTTATGTCACTTGATGACGTGGTATTTTGACGTAGATATCTCTATGTGACACATATTCATATCCTTAATCTAATAATCAGAATAACATTCGAAAGGTATCTCAGATCGACAGTTGAGAGCAACTTCAGAATTTTATCTTTCGGGACTTCGGGTATTTCGATATCTCGATTTCATAAATCTTCTGAAGTGAGATTCCCAAAGCATAACCTCCTCACATATTTATACCCAAAGTGAATTATGTTCATTTGATCAAGATCTTAGATCGACGACTCGATCTGTCTACGATGTTTTTTTTCCTTGCTTTAAGTCTAACAACCCTCCATATTTGCTTATCCTATCCTTCCACTTAAAGTGATTCAACGACTGACGAATATTTGGATAATCGAATTCTTAATCGTTTTCCCCTGCTTATCCTATCCTTCCATTTAAGGTGATCCAACGATCATGAAGACTCTCGAAGAAGATTAACGATCAAGGATGATTTCATAACCACAACTTGCGAGTGATTTAACTCGTCACCCAAACTCCACAATTTGAAGTTGTGCGTTGTTGGTGAGTCAACCACAATCTTCGATCTTCGAAGCTATAAGATCTAACAGTCCTGACTAATTGTGGGATTGGAGATACCACGATATTTAATTCTCCTTTCGATCTCCGCAATCTATTCCTGCCATTGATCTGGCGATTGCACATTCAACAGTCACGATTTAATCTGACTTAATCTGATCGTTTGTTGGATCAACCACAATTGTCGATATTTGAGTTTATGAGATCTGACGATCTAGACCGATTGCGAGATTATAACTAGCAAGTCATTTAATTCTTCTTTCGCTCTCTACAATTCATCTCGCCATCTCTTCTGAGCTTTGATCCTTATTCATTAACCCTCCTGAGATTTTATCTCTGCACATCATCCAAATGTTTGACATCAACCGTAATACTGTTGATATCAATGACAATTCATCATACCAACTTATCATCACATCAATGACATCGTCTATTGACATCAATGACAATACATCGATGACACTATGTCCAACAAGAAGTGCTTGACCATTGGATCGGTCGAAGACATATCAAAGCTGTTAGATCGAGTCAAGATTAGAAGGTAAGGCACAGTGATGAAAAATAGATCTCAGTCATCATATCTGTGCGTTGGTGGTTGTGAGCCATAGATCTCTCAGCAGTTTGGGAGAATTGGAGTGTGCTAGTGTGAAAAGTCTCGAAGCTCGAGGCCCCGAAGCCGAGGAACAGAAGTGGTGTGGCATGATGACATCACTAGTGGTGATGTGGGCCCTTCCTAAGACATGCCACATGCCACCACCTTAATTGTTGATAGATGTACCATGTGGACCCCAAAAGTTAAAGTAGTTCGAAAGTTCAGAGTTTGAGAGATTTGAGGAATGTAAGTGTAAAATATTCCGAAGCTCAAAGTCCCGAAGTCCCGAAGTGACACTGTCTGTTGAAGTCACCAAGGATGATGTGGACACATGATATGTGTGCCACGTGACAGTGACTTAGGAACCTTTTTAAGATATAAATTCTAGTCAAAACGTGACACGTGTCACCCATCATATTGGACCATGTGTCCTCTTCTAGTATTCTACCACGTAGCAATCTTCTTGAGCATTGTTAGTGGGGCTCTGATGGTCACAAGTGATGCGTGGCATCAAATCCCAAGGTCCATCAAATTGACACTTCAGAAGAAATAGTTCATGAGTTAGTGGGAGGAAGAAATCTTCGAAGTCTCGGAGCCTTGAAGCCCGAAACCCAGGTTGGAGTTAATCTTGACTGTTGATCGAGAAATGACACTTGGAAATAGATGCAACAGTACAGAGTCTTGGAACTCCAGACGGATTGAGAGTATGGACATTTGGAAACTTCCAAAGCCTGGAGTTCCATAATAAATATTAGTCGTTGGATGCTAGGAAGTCGAGGATTGTTGATCCACCCCACTTCATGAGTTCACCAATGTGGCACTTCGGGAGATTTGTTGTGATGTTCTTTGGAAACCGTCGAAGCCCGGAGACTTGAAGCTCCTATCCACCGTAGATCTTAGCAGAGAATGTGGACCTTAGATCCACTGTCCTCCATGAAATCGCTCATTCCAGGTTCTATGATGTTTATGATGTGCGAAAAGGGAAAACTCCGAAGCACGGAGTAAGCGCCCAACTATTAGCACTTGGTCACAACCATGGTCACATGCGAGTTGAGGGATAAAGAAAAAGGGGCTAGCGCCCGAAAGTGAATTGTTGCAGAACAGAGAAGGTCTCAGAGATAGAGTCATGGGGATTCTTAATCGACCAAGACCCGCTGAAAATGGAGTTTGATATTCTTTTGTTGAATCAGATTGTTTAAGTTATTCAGGAGAATTATTAAGTCTAATAGCCTGAAAAAAATTCGATTGACTGCACATTTTGCAGAGTTAAAAATTGAGAGAACAAAACTGAATTGTTACCTAGTGCAGAGAAATGGAGGAAACACAAGACGCTTATAGTCTGAAGGATGAAGTTAGAGGAATGGATTTCGATTTGGGAATTGAAGGAACAAACTCTAATGGGCATGGAGAAGAAATAGATAAAGAAGTGAGAATGATGAAAATCATTAAGAATTTGCAAAAATATGTCCAAATTCACCAGGCAGATAACAAAGGGCTTATGAGAGCCAGGGAGCAACAAGGAGACTTCAATACGAAGCTGATGCAGAGCCTAGAAAGAATTGAAAAGAAATTGGATAAGGAAAGTGGATCCAACAAATTAGGGAGACATAGGTCCCCTGATGTGAAAAGGAGAGAAATAAATGGTAGTAGACATAACCAACACTCCCAAAAGCATTCCCATAAGAGGATGCACAACAGTTAAAGTCCATCCCTTAACCGAAAACATAGGAAATCTGGAGTGGATGAACTGAAGAGAGAAATGAACAAGATCAAACCTCCTACTTTTGATGGTGATCCCAAGAAGGATGAAGATGCTGAGGCATGGATGATGGGTATGAGGAAATATTTCCAACTGCAGAATTACTCTTCTCATGTAGAAGGAATAATGTCCATCTATCAGCTAAAAGGAAAAGCGTCCATATGGTGGGATCAACTTGTGCAAGTGCAACACGTTAGAGAGAATAATGTTACCTGGAGGGAATTCAAGAGGCATTTTGAAAAGAAGTACTTAACTCAGAGGTATTATGACAAGAAAATGGAAGAGTTCTTTGAACTCAAGCTAGGAAGTATGTCCATTGATGAGTATGAAAGAAGATTCTTGGAGTTGTTGAAGTATGTCCTCTTCATCAAGGATGAGACAGTTAAGATTCAAAGGTATATGAGTGGGATGCCATCTTTCATCAGTGACAAGATCCAGTATGATGATCCTAAAACTATGGAAGAAACCATAAGGAGAGAAAAATGCTTATTTGATCAACAAAAAGGGAAACCTATTTTCTAGAAGGCTTGGGAAGACAAGAAGAAGTTTAAAAGGGAGAAGAGGCAGAAGGGGAACATGCCACCCTTTTAAAAAAATAGTCCTCAAGGAAAACCGGTTTTGAGAGAGCCCAGGATGGCTGAAGTAGGTGGGCAAAGGCCAAGGCATAAACCTATGGAATGTAAGGGTTGTAAAGGAGATCATAAGTATAGATATTGTCCTCATAGAAGTGACAAAATGAGAGCTATTCACAATGTTCA
>ML873920.1:0-10069 GCA_009831015.1 Picea engelmannii | reverse complement strand
CGTACTCCAGCTCAACAATGTGTACCACATCCGTGATCCTTGCCTCTTTTGCAAATACCTGCAGGTTAGGCTTTTATCTCAACATTTTGATTCCATTACATTTACACATATTCCAAGACAATTGAATCAAATAATAGATAACCCAGCTAATATTGTGTTAGACTGGAATATATCACATCAAGCTACCTCTACACATACATAAACATATCACAATCCTGTCACAACATATACATAGAATAGACATCATCAAAACATTAACCAAAAACATGTAAACACCACATAGATCTCAAAAAGTATACTCATGTATATATATAGGTCCACAGTGCCATCTGAATGTTTACATACAAAAAATACAAGTATCTGCAAGCCAATGCAACACCTCAGTACAACATGGGCTCACCATCCTATATACAAAAAATATATCCATACATCAAATACATCAAGCACCACTCACGGTGCCTCTAAAGCGCCACCACCTACCCCTTCCTCAGGTGGTGGCGACCCACCACCACCTGCCTCAGGTGGTGGTGGTCCACCCCCTACAGGCCCCTCCCACCCTGGTGGCAGTCGTCCTCTTTTCATAGCAGTAGCCACTGCTACTCATCGTACTATGGCTCACCATGGCAGCGGAACCCCCACACACTGCTCCAGGAAACTCTCATCTTGGATACGAGACCACATGCCCTCAGGCATGTCCTGTAACACTGTCTCTAGACGACGACAGATGTCCTCAAAGTCCACTCTGGCAGCCACTGGAGGATCATGTGATGGCCCAACACTAGGGTCATCAAACCGACACCTCCTCGCTTCCCTCTCAGGCTCATCTAGTTGCACCACAGCGTCCTCATGTCGGCGTCTCTCTCCCCACTGTAGTTTCTTTGGCTCCCGATGAGCCGGTGCTCTCTGCAACTCCACCTCGCACCCGCAAGGTGCCACATCCGCACATGCACACAAACAACAGATAGTATCAACATCTATATCATATATATATGGACTGCTATCTCAAACACAAAATAGAAAAAACATACACATAAACACCAAACATACCTCGATGATCAAAAACCTCCCCTGGAGGTAGCACCATGTCCAGATCATCTCAGAAGTCCACCCCGACATAGGGGTAATGTAAAATCACCTGTGGCATCTGTCGCCATACCTACGCTGCCTCTGCAGAAAAGAAGTGGCCACCTTCGCCACCACCATGGAGAAGCAACATAGTCGACCACCGCCTCAACCGTGACTCTTGTGCCCCAGGTGCACCCAATAGAATCCTCGGGCGCAACATCGACACCCTCTCTAGAAACTAGGCCACTAGGATGGACCCGAAGGTAAACTCCCCTGTATCCATGGACCAACAGTGGTCCAACTGCCCCACCATCCTCACATGCAACGTAATCCCCCAAGCGAAATGCTCATTGGCCAACACTCTCTCCAGAACCAGAAGCTAGCCACCATTGATCCGCTGGGTCGCCAGTGACCCATATACTCACGCAATCATCGCTGCTATACAACGATGCGCTAGGGAATCTATAGACGCAATGCTCACAACCATTCTAGACATAAAGTTCTGACTTGAACAATATCTCCGGCCAATAGTCACGAGCTACATATCCCTAGGCAGCACCAGCTCCGTCGGTAGGGGCGTTCCTCGAAAGGGAAGCCCAGTCAAGAAATATACATTCTCCACCATAGTGAAGGGGATCTTCTCTCCTCACACGAGGAAGCAGTGCAGCTCCGGACTCCACATCTGGATCAGGAACTGTAGGAGATACTCCTGTGCCCGTATCAACGGGCACTCAAAGAACTTTAGCAACCCATAGGCTGCCAAAGTTGCATGCACACCTGGCCCCTCAATGGCCACGATGTCTCACAGCTGAGACCAGTCTCACTCTCGCCAACCCACTGGCATCATCACAACTTTCCACCTGCAACCATAACACAGAGTCCTATATCAGCTCAAGAAACCATCAACAACATAAAAAAGACTCGTTTTTATACACCTCAACCTTACCTCCTAGGCGTGGTTTTGTTACCCACAGGCACGTACACATGCGCGCCTGTTCACTACATAGGTGTGCATTAGTGCGCACCTGTTTACTTCACAGGCGCACTCCCAAGCGCACCTGTTCACCATATAGGCGCGCACAGATGCGTGCCTGTTTAGCCTATAGACGCTCACTTGTGCACGCCTATTCAACCCACAGGCATGCCCTTAGAGCGCGCCTTAAATCCCCTCTATCATGCTCCCATGCGCATATATCCGGTGGACAGGTGCGCACATGTGCGTGCCTATTACCAGATCGCCCGTGCATGTGGGGTCCATATCACCTAAATATCTCTGTATGGCCCCCCATACAGCCCCTGCCCAAAAAATGAAATCCTATTTCTATGCAAGATGATTAGACCACTAACCTGAAGCTCACTAATCGCCAATCAGATGCCTCATCCTCCCCCAATCTCCAAATCTCCTCTGAAACCTGCTCGTCCAGTCACTATTGTAGTAGGTACAAATGAGGTGGCAATGTGGGCCCTACAGCTATATATAGGCCTTTTTTGCCAAACTTCCACTCACCATTCTGGGAGCCCATGGTGTCCATTTTTCAATCCATCTTCAGCCAAGGGATCAACATCCCATCATCTACATCACAACAGTCCCTGGGCCTCTCTTCATCCTGAGCCCCGGGCACCTTTTGTTTTCATACCCTAGTCAGGTATGCATGTGCATATTCACACTTATCAAATACATGCTCATATCTTCGATTCTCTTCAGATATTGTTCACTTTGGGTATTTGGTTTTCATGTGTGCAGGTACTTGATCATCATACATTGGCACAACCCCTTCAGGTATATACTTAGCACTGACATGTAGTCTTTCCTGCTGTATCGCAATTACATTTCCAGTCACACCCTCTGATATTTGCCTCTAGGATCACCATTCCCGGCTCTGCAGTACCCACACCTCCATTTGCATCTTCGGTACTGTTACCCAGTAGCATTCTTACCCACATGAGTTGTCCCATTCATAGCACCTTTTGACACTTTTGACACTCATGCTATTTTTCAAAACCCTTTAGGGATGGGAGTCCCAATAGTCTTTCATCATGTCGCGAATCAACCACATACTCCTCCTCATTTTGCTAGCTTTCCCACACAGACTCCCAGATTATCTCTTCACAGTTCTATTTTTTTTTTTTAACTACACCTCCGCAATATCATGAACCCTCCATTTCATCCACAATCATTTTTCCCATCTGCAAACCTACCTTCATTTCACCTACCTCATACAGACACTCACCAATGGGGCCCCCACCCTTCATCATTTTTCCAAGCAAATTATGCCCTACATGGGCCACCCATATCACACTGGGGCACCCGTTTCTGTATTTGTACATTTCTCCCCAATTATTCATTATTTATTGTACAAACGCCTTTATATTCAGTCGTTACATTACCCTTTTTGTCATCACCTTTGGCGACCCGCTTCCCTCTTTTTGGCCAGCCGCAACCCATGTCACCCTTGGTTGGAGCACTACTTATCATCTTCCCTTGTTGGCATCGTCCATATCTTCAGAGTACCCTACAGGTCACTTACCTCTACCCTCTGAATTTGTTCACCTTGTTCTGCCTCTGGCACACCTTATCCCTGGTCTTGTCATCCCCCTGACACTCAACCTCGTTGAACGGTTGCGGCCACTTTTTCTCTCATACATCCTCCAACCAAGGGCAGTCTTGAGTCTTCTCACATATTGACTTTGTCCATGTACCTCTGCAACTTCCTCACCTCACCTAGTAGATTTCACAAAGCCATTTTCTTCTAGGAGTCGCGTCCCCCTTTTTTTGTCGACATCAGCATAGTTTTCCAGAAGGGCGACATTATCTTGATTCTCATTATCCACTCAATGAGAGATATCGGACAGCACAGGGTGAAACATCATTGCTCCCTGCTGTCATTGACCCCCATAACATTCGACGCCAACACTTTCTCATGTTATGGTGGGTCTCACTTTGTGACTATTGTAGTTAGTTCTTTTAGTTGCTGAAGACCTCTGAACTTGGTGGGGCTATCAATGCCCACATCATCACTGCTACTTATTACCGCGATCACTGCCTACTATTCAGAGTATGTTCATTTGTAGAATTGTCTTCTGCCTTTATCACAACCACCCCCGCGGGCACTGCAGTTGTCCACACCAACACTTCAATCATATTTTTTCAGAGTTACATAACACGAGCATGTGGCATGCCCGCCTCATTTGTACACAGTTTTCTATTTTATACACCTCATGGAAAGTCGGGTCCTACCAGTTCCTTTTTTCTCCAACAGATTTCTATGAATGATCCCACTATTTCTCTATCTTACAACAACATTCTTAGTAGAAGAAACATTGATGGATTTCGGCTATACGTATGCTCCTAACCTCATCCATCAGGGGGCATCTGTTATCACTGAAATTTTGTCCGCACATGGTTACAAGAACTCAGCATCGTGAAATAGTGAAAAAGTCATCCATGGACCTGAATTAATACCACAACATTCAAAAAAGGTCAAAAACTATACAAAGTAGTGAAAAATTGAAGAGCGCTTTGCAGACATTGGGCGCACGCACGCATGCGTGAAACAGGAACATAGAAATCGCACATAGGCGCATGATGAGCGACTGTTAGCACAAAAAGTCGCGCACCTGCTAAATGGCGCATTTATGTAAGTGGTCGGCCTCCCAACCACTTATGGTTTAGCTCCCAAGCCGATTTGACCCTCAAATCTGGATTGGATCCGACTAGTGGGTTGGTCAAAGACCTAATAATGCCCTAATTGGCCTCCTTTCACACTACAAAGCAGTTAAACAATAACCCAAATGAATGTTATAAAAAGACATGAATGCACCTCATTTTCTCAAGGAATTCAAAGTAATGTTATGCTGCCTCTATTGTTTTGAGGACTCCATCCTTGACAAGAGCATATTGGCACCATTACATTGGACAATCCACCTCACCATTGAGTGGATTTGTAAAGAGTTCTTTCATCACCATTTTCCATTTTTCTTTGTTGTAAGAAGAGCTAGCTAGTGAGGGTCCAAGAGCCTTCCCTTGGAGGAAGAAGGGACTCATAGTCCCCTTACTTGTTTGTGCCTTTTTTTCACTAATAGATCAGCCTCAAACATTGGTGACATGGGTTTTATTGTTCTTTTTGTTTCTATGTCCCTATGCTCATGAATTTAGTTTTTATTGCATATCTTAGTTTAATTCTTAATTGTAGTTTTTACTTTCTTTCTCTAACTCTTTTCTCTATAGTTGTCCTACTCAGCAGACCCAACTGAGCTTGCAAGCACCTCTATTTTTCTCACCAAGGTGACGAAAGAGGTGCAACATTCAGGAATTGTAAAAAGTTTCCTCTGGGTCCCTTAAAGAAATATCTTTCATCTTGGTTGTATGATTCTACTCTATTAACAACAAACTCTGTGATATACCCTCCAATGGTACTATCGAACCAGTGATCTGCTGCTCGTGATATAGTGTTATCAACTCTTTTGACCTTCTTGATCAACTCCGACGTCCAAACCACATGAGGTCTAGATTGGATCTCAAACTAGGTATCAGCTAATATAGCTAGCCATTCATACAACTCCTGATGGATTCCTCCAAAGAATATCTCGTGTATATCCATAAAAATGTACTCCAACCAGTCCTCTGAACTAATATTAGGGTTCTTGTTCTGGGCTTTAGCAAAGTCCTTTTCTTGATCTTCCATCCACTTTTGAGTTTTTGTCTTCGATGGAAACCACCTTGAAATTCCCTCAAGAAGATTCTTGTCCCGACAATGGAACCATTTGTTGGCATAGGGGAAAACCCAGGGTTCATCTCTGAGAGTGCACCAACAAGCCCTAGCTACTAGCCCTTTCAGAAACACCTAAGAAGCAGATGCAGTCTCACTCGAAGTAGCTATGAGGGGGTTGCAGGATAGAGATGCCTACAACCAGGGGAATATCAAGTGGATCTAGTACAATAGCAACACAATGTTCATTTATCACTTATCAAGCTAGATCTACCCTGCACAGTTATAGATCTGGTCTAATACAACAATGCAAATAACAATACAACAATGACAGAGATCAAAGAATCAACCACACACACACAACACAAGATGTATGTGGTTCACCCTCTTGCTATGGCTACGTCCACATAACTATGCTATATTATATTGATATAAAGCATACAGTTCTTTTTTGTGCACTTATCTAGTAGATCTCCTCTCTTCTCCTCTCTTTCTCTCACCTCCCTGCGCACCCAGCTGTAGGGTTGATCTTCACACCCAGCTGAAGATCTTACAATCCTCGAGGCTCTTTCACTCAACACCTCTCTCTTTCTCACAATACTCTTCTCTCAGCCAACTTAGTATCAACAATAACAATAGAAACACATCAACCTAGAAATACCAACCCAACCTAGGGCCTTTAGACCTCTATTTATACATTACAATCATTCACCAACATCCTTAAATCGAAACCTAAGTTTCCAAAACCCTAGATACCAAAACCCTAGGCATCTAAAACCCTAGGTCAACTTGACTCTCTTTTTCCAGGCTTCGTCAGCCTGTCTTTCCTTTCCTCTCCTGTGGTGCTCCAAAGCATCCAAATGTATGTTTTCCCCACTTTCTGAGTTGTCCTTGATCCTTCTTCCTTGTTGATCTATCATCCTCGATATCCTTGTCCAACGACTTACATTTCCGTACTTCGCTCCATCTTTTCTTATATTTTTCTCACTTCTACCCAGTGACAGTCATTGTGTCTTCCACGAAGTGTGCATTTCACCTTTTCTTTCTTGATCTTTGCTCTCTTCCATAACCAAGGGCCAACAACATTAATTCCTTGTTATATAAATAATATTGGCATTAATCCATATCTTGCAAGTCTTCAAACAAAGGGTAAATTTGCATGTCAAGTTTGTGGTCCTAGGATGAAATCGAATCATTCAATAAGTCTAGGAAAGGAGGTATTTTATGAGTATAGGAACTTCCTTCTTAAGGACCATAGGTATCGAACAACAAAAAAACATAGTTTTAATTTGAAAGAAGAGACTGGACTAAAACCATGAAGAATGACACCTCCCCTATGAACGTTGGAATATAATAGAAATCATCAAGGTAAGAATTTAGTCTATGTGTCATATATATATATATATATATATATATATATATATATATCAATGTTTTACAATTTTAATTTGTATTGAATTATTTTTATTGTATCTAACAATTATTGTTGTAATCTCATTAATTATTTTTCATAAATGTCGTCAAGTCATTAATGGGATTCCACAAGGAATGAAACATTACCATATACAATTCAATAGGTTTCCCTACTACAAGAACCTACAAATAACCCATTTGTTTGATACAATGTATATCAGGAAGAATGTAACATAAACATTGTGGAGAATCATAGATGGAAGGAGTGACAAAGAAACAAATGTCAAATTTGTACTAACATTCAAGAATCCAATCATGAACTACAAAATGTGATTTATTCAAATAGAAATGGACACGAAAATAGTCTTCCATGCTTATTTACAAAGCAAGAAATCAATATTTTAAAATGGATCATTTGGAAAATTAAATTTCCCATGGAATTTGCTTCAAACATAAAGAATATATTAATGAAGAAAGATAAATTTGGTGGGGTGAAAATGCATGAATGCAATACCTTCATCAAGGTAATTGTTTTGGTATATTTCTATATTGGTAAATATATGACTTTTTAGTATCATAATTTGGTTTTCTTTTCAAAAAAATTAATGATCCTTTTGTCGTTACAATATGTCCTGCCTCTATCTCTCCTTGACAACTTTGACAACAATGTAAAACAAGTTATATATAATCTAGGAAAATGCATGAGGTAAATATTAATGATTTATATGCAAAATATTTGTGGCTCAACTTGTCAACATTTGTTTTACTTTCAATGTATATACATTGTTGTTGAAACATATGATTTGATTTGTTATATCATGTGTAGGTGGTTGTCATATAAATAAATCCATAAAGAAGATATAAAATATTGGAGGAGAGAAATTCCTCAACTAATGTGTAAAATGCAAAAGTATATACCTCTGACACTTTTCAATGCACAATAGCAGTACCTCATATACCAAGTTGAGGAGATTTAAATGTGTGGACCTATACACACAAGGTCAATATGGATGGTGGAGAGGCACTTGAATTCATTGAAGGATTGTTTTAGACAAAGAGCATGTTCTGAGGGCTCTATGGTGGAGAGCTATGTGGTATATCAATATTTGGTGTATCTTAGTCGGTGTATTCCTAAATTATCAACACAAATCATGAAGGTGCCTCGTATTTGGGATGTTAATTCCATTAACAAATTTGAAGGGGATGCCTTGGTCAGGAAAGGTAGAATGAGAAAAATGAAAGGGAATTAGAAGGTACTGATTTATAATACTTTGTATTTATATTAATTTATTTGTATATTGTACTTATTTAAGTTTTATTTAGCTTCCGTGATCAATTATTAATCTTTATTCTAATTAGCAATTTTTATTATTTTTTCAAGAAATTAGTCGAGAGTGGGATGCACTACATTTATACATAACAAACAATTTTGATTGGATGAAGGTATGGATAGATCGATGTATACAATATAATGGTAGGTTATCATGGGAAGTGGTGGCTACTTTTCCTAAAGAATCTCAATGTAATCCAGATACCAATATTACTCCAAGGGAAATTGATTTAGCTTATAATTTAAAAGATAAATAGGAAAACATATAAGTCACTCACATCATGTTTCAATTATTTTCCATTATATCAATCTAGGTCATTGTGTGTGTCTTTTTTATAATTTTTTACTAAGTCTAAATATGTTTTTTCATTGACAATGCATTTTTCATGTGTCAGGCATATTGCATTTGAAATGCCACAAGGATACGTGGTGAAATGGATGTAAATTTATCATCAAAAAGTTGGATGACAAGAAGAAAATATCTAACTATGGGATAATTGTAGTCTTTCAGGTCACTAATGTTTCCTCTAGAAGTGACAGGCATCCAAGAATATCTGAAAAATAGATACTATGAGTATTTGAATGATATAATTGAGTGTGACTTTAATTCCTTCAAGTTAGTTATGTTCAAGGTATAATGGTATAGGTTACGAATGAATGAATGTGATATCAAAATAACTGTTATTGAGCTTTTCCATGGACTTACCATGGCTTTTACAAGGACATTTGATTTAGGTACAGAAACTTATGTTCTTCCAAGCCAATGTGAGCAGGACATTTATTCATAGGTTACAGGTAAAGCAGGTTGGTTTCACATTGTTATATATGATCCAAGAGGAAGACATGTAAAGTATAATGTACCAAAATAAGATGAAGAAGATGCAGAGGAGCATGAAGTAGATGTAATGTCAAACGAAGAATTCATTATTTTAGGCAGATGTCAATGACAATTATGTTCTCGATGATGATATTGACGATGATATTATGATTGAAAATGACATTGATGATGATGTTGATATGGACAATCCTTTCAACATCGATTTTGAATAGAATGATAAATATGTAGAGTAGGATGAAGAAGAATATCAATGATGTGATCATCATCATCATCATCATCATCATCATCATCATCATCATTATCATCATCATCATTGTCATCATCATTGTCATTATTATCATTATTTTCATTGTCATCATTGTCATCGCCATAATCAACATTGTTGTCTTTGTCATGGTCATCATCATCATGGTTCTCGTCATTGTCATTGTCATCGTCATCATCATGGTTTTCATCATTGTCATGTTTATCATTGTCATCATCAACGTCATCGTGATCATCGTGATCATCGTGATCGTCATCCTTGTCATCATGGTCATCGTCATCATCATGATTTTCATCATTGCCAAGTCATCATCAACATCATTAGGTATAGGGAATTGAGAGTGATGAAAGGGGGACAATGGGCCAAATGGCCTTGTCAACATCATCATCACCTTCATCATTGTCATTGTTATCTTCACCATCATCATCATCATTTTCATCATCATTGTC
>ML873914.1:0-14455 GCA_009831015.1 Picea engelmannii | reverse complement strand
TTTTTAGGCTTTTATCTTTTACCAGCTGCTTTTACCTTCTGGGCCTTTAGCCCCTTCTTCCCACGAGATAAGGTGCAACCCTACAAACAGGTCAATCCAATGCCCGAACAAGGGGAATGGGATAAATGAGCGGGAGATAAGATAAAAGAGTGGTGTTATGATGTGAGCGGACGATGGCTTTTCAAAAATCCCCCCAGTGGCAAACCAAGACCTATGGGCACAGGCTTGCTAGGGCACCCTGTCGATTTCCCCAAGCATGGTCAAGTGGGCTAATGTAAGATCCAAGCAGTTGTTAGAGAGAAAAGGAATCAAATGCAATAAAGATGAAATATTCAATGATGACATCAACAACTTAGGGTTAGTAAGTTAGTCTAGGCTAGGGTTAGTGTAGTTAGGGTTTCAATTTCAAAAAGGTTTGAGAGTGCTTGGATTCAATTCTACTTCAACATTGGTGGTCTTGGGATCAGTGCCTTAGGGTTAATGGAGTCATAGGTGAAGAACGCAAAAGTTGAAGGAGATGAGATTTTAAAGGACTAGAGGGATAAGTTTTGAAGTGCTGCTAAAGCAGGGCTCCAAAATCATAACCCTAGGGGAGAGAGGCTCACTTCGGTGTTGCTAAAGCAAGGCCTCATGCGCTCTCCTCCTTCCCGGCAAACAACTAGCTCAATGAAAAGCAAAGTCAAGACAAGAGGGTTTAAAGAGGGAGAGTGTTGCTAAGGCAAGGCTCTTTCATCAAACCCTAAAAGAAAACGGCCCTAGGTGTAGATAACCTAGGCCTGGGACGTCCTCTTCCTCTTGAAGTCAAAAGGTACGGCTAGCTTAAGGGAAGAAGAAAAAGGAGTGTAGCTATGGCTAGGCTCTCTTCTTCTTCTTCAATGGCTAAAAGTTTTTCTATCAGGGGACATGAGACAATGACCTACTTGTGTGTTTGTCCCCTAGGGTTTTGATTCAGCAATATTTATAAATAGATGCAAGAAATTAAACTACAACCATTCAATCAAGAAGTTTTACAGAAAAATACTTACAAATCATCAAGAAAATAATCATGCAAACCCTAGTTCTAACACCTTCCTTCAAGAAAAACACCATAGAATGCCAAAAATCTCTTCCTTCAACAAGTACACCTTCCTCAAATCAGCCAATAACCCAAATGGGGCACAAATTTCAGACCTCACTAATGAGTGCATGAAACATGATGATAAAATGAGAGTCAAAACCTTCAATATATAGTGTATCAATGACCTAATTTTACTTTTTAGGTCATAAAAAGGTCGACAAGGCCATAATACCAAAATAATATTGTTTTTACATTAAATTGTCAAATTAAAACCCTAATTGAGCTACAAAGAGAGTAAAAGCCCCTTCAAGGGAGGCTCTATCCCTTTTTAGGGAAAATGAGACATCCAGGAGAAAAACGTTAGCCCCGGGGGCCTCTCCAACATGCCACACGTGCCACTGCTGCCCAGTCTGCCTCCAAAAGCGTCCATGAAGCTAGATGACGTCATGGTGAAGATGGGGACGCCCTAAGCCTTCCATGGCTAGCATTCCACTAAAAATGGTACATTCCCCTCAGGTTCAGTCCTGTCGGAGTGTCTCTGTTGGAACGTCCTCCTCCTCTCAGGGGCAAAACCCTTGATCAAGCTCTGTCCTGTCTCTGCCCCCTGATGGGGTCTCAGCATCCATCTGGTGGGCTCTTTAGCCCCATGGAGCTCTGAACTGGTCATCTCCCCATGTGTACCGGTCCAAATGGTACCTGTCCGTCGGGCATGGTCCTGCACATTAAAAGCTACGCCCTCCATGGGCTCATCAATCATCGGCAATCGAGATCATAGCAATGTTAATCACATTTCATCATCAATATTATCAAACATATGCATAAAAACCCTAATACATCAGTGAAGAGCTCAAAGACATTACACAAACCTACAATACAAGATTGGAGAAAAAGACAAGACGTCCTATTGGGCTAGTATCCACAAGAAAATGAAAGTTTCCAGGAAGATTTCATCCAAGCCATGTAAGTGAGGTGATGTGGCTAGGGGATGTCCAGACATGTGGGTGCAGTGAAGGCTCGAGATGCATAATGTTATCTATGGGTGCCTTTGTAGAAGCCGAGCTGTACCTGTCATGGATGCATTTTTTCCAAGCCCGTTCTTGCCTTTATTCTTTTTCTTGCTTTATTCTTTTATTTGCTTTTTCTTCTTCTTTTTCTTTTTATTCAAGAGCTAACCAGAGGACACTGCCTTGGCATGGTGACCAGAGTTGACAGTGTTACCCACAAGTACTTTCACAGAGATGAGAAGGCTGGCTTGTGATGAGACCCCCTTTCCCTTGGCCATGCAACCAAAGTTCACTGCCCTGGCGTGGTAACCAGATGGTGGCAATGTCATACTGCTAGGTACCCATGAACCTAATAGATTGGCTCGTGATGAGACCCCCTATCGTCTAATTAGATCTTGTTTCTTATTTTCCGGGTCCCTCTTGTTTCTTGCTGAGAGGCTTTTTATTGCCTTCTCGGGGATCCCTGGGCGAAGCATCTCGAGGTTTCATTTTTAGGCTTTTATCTTTTACCAGCTGCTTTTACCTTCTGGGCCTTTAGCCCCTTCTTCCCACGAGATAAGGTGCAACCCTACAAACAGGTCAATCCAATGCCCAGACAAGGGGAATGGGATAAATGAGCGGGAGATAAGATGAAAGAGTGGTGCTATGATGGGAGCGGACGATGGCTTTTCATAAATCCCCCCAGTGGCAAACCAAGACCTATGGGCACAAGCTTGCTAGGGCACCTTGTCAATTTCCCCAAGCATGGTCAAGTGGGCTAATGTAAGATCCAAGCAATTGTTAGAGATAAAAGGAATCAGATGCATATATTTAAAGGTTTCAATGATCAAAAGTGACACATACCATGATACCTAGACCAATTACCTCATGGAGCGATACAAGACCAAGCCGATGGTTATGGATGTTGCTGCTGCTGACAAGAAAAATCTGATGGAAGAAGAAAAGGATGGGCCCTCCAAGGCCATGCTCAGGTCAATCCTGCTCTCGGTACTCCATGTCTAGGACCTGTGGGCCTCGAGACGTGATCTCCTAGTTATCCCTAAAAAGCAGGGATAACAGGTACAAAACCGACCTTTTTTCATCGAATCAGTCGGTTTCATACAAAATTTGTATGGTGCATCTAGGACCCACGGATTTCAAATTTAAAAAAATATATATAAATTGTTTAATTGAAGGAGGGCCTATTACCTAACCCTAGGGTAATGGTAATGTTTGGCAATCTCCTTTATCTTTCATTTTCATCCTTTTACTTAAATTTTTAACATTACCATTAATTGTTTCAGGATGTTTGAGAGTGGTTCCAACCTCATTGGACCTCATATATGAATTGTTTAATTGAAGGAGGGCCGATTACCTAACCCTAGGGTAAAGGTAATGTTTGGCATTCTCCTTTATCTTTCATTTTCATCCTTTTACTTAAATTTTTAACATTACCATTAATTGTTTTAGGATTTTTGAGAGTGGTTCCAACCTCATTGGACTTCAAATGGGGAAAGTAGAATTTCAGGTCCCATTCAAAATTTAGCAGGGTTTTCATGATTTCAAGATTTGCAAGATTGCAACGTTTCCACTGGATTCTATCATGTATGAGGGTATGGAATTGGCATTTAATCAAGAGCACCAAACCCTGTATGTACCTCGATGTTGGTGGCATTGATTGTTGAACTCTTCTATCATGACCCTTGGTAAAAACGTACCCTTCACTGGTCCAGTTCTGATAACACTGATTTCATTTTCTAGGTAGCTGTACTACCTGTACAACCTAACTACCAAATTTTACAATACCCAATTATCATTAAATGAGTCACTTATATGAATGTGACTTTATTACATTATTGAAGCCTTGTACTCTAACACGACAACAATATCTCCACACTTTCTAACACAGATCATAGAATTGATATAACAAAATTGTTCCATATATTCAATAATTCTTCTGTATGTAGTTTCCTTGCACCTTGGGGCACAGGCCCATATGTTAGCTTTCCTAGATTTCATAGGAAGAGGATCTTCATGCACTTTTATGTCGAGCTGTTGCAACTCTGGTGCATATTTGAAGTAATATAGGTTGCATTTTTCAAGAAAAATGTACGAATTCAAAAGGAAAGAGGAACAAATGAAACGCTAGTAATTTCCATGGATGACTCGAAATTGATCAACAAAACTATCAAATACATGATGCGGTATCCTAAAGGAGCACTCAAGCAACTCCAAGCTAAGTCCAAATGAAAAATATAGTAGAAGCACGAAGCATATTTTAATGTAGTGCTGTAGAGCTCAAAATAAAATGGAAAATAATAAAATTTTAAAACATTGTATGTATGTTTATCGTCTCTGTGATTAAACCTTGGCATTGAGTATGGATAAAAAGTAATAGGAGGATAGTGCCAATATAAGTATTGAATACAGAATAACAATACTGGTTACCATTTTGTGGATCAACCACCCTTTAAGATTAATGATGAAAAGGAACTTCCTCAGAAATTGATTGATTTCAAAATGTAATAAACTGTAATAGAATGTATCTGATAATGGTACCAGTGTAGAATCCTTAAACATATGTCAATATGCATTACAGGACAAACCCAATACACTTAGGTTGTATAATTAGTCCAACAGAAACGTTGCTGTATATGTATTTTTTCTTTATTCTTTAGACGCATGTATATCTCATAATGAATATAGCAAGCTTAAATTGCAGCATTCCTAATAGTGATATAGCTTTACATTATATAAGTTCTTCTAAAGCATATTTACGATGAAATCCAGGTATGATTTAGTTGATCTTACTCGACAGGCATTAGCAAAACTTGCTAATCAGATTTACCTGGACATTATAATGGCTTTCTCCCAGAAGGATGTTCAGAAAGTAGCCACACAAAGTCAAAAATTTCTGGACCTCATAATAGACTTGGACATCCTTCTAGCTTCAGATAACAATTTTCTACTTGGGCCATGGCTAGAAAGTGCTAAGCATCAAGCAGATAATCCCAGACAACGAAGGCAGGTAAGAAAATAAAAATGCCAGCTCCAACTTCAGAAGATAATTGAGAAAAACTTTGTTTCAAGTACCTCCTAATGATAGATGCTTTTATGACCACCTATATTGAGAAAACATTGCAGAGCCCTAGATATGTGCTAAAAAGGTACTATATTTGATCATTGTTATAAAATATTGTTTAGCAATAATAGATTTGTGTATGGCCTTCATGCAGTATGAGTGGAATGCAAGAACACAATTGACTATGTGGTTTGATGACACTAAAGTGAAGCAAAGTAAACTTCATGACTATGGTATGTTCTCATCTTGTTATTTGCTTCACAGATATTTCAGAGTTGACAGGTGTTCTCCTTTTTTACATACTTCAGTCTCCCCTTGTTTTAACTTTTCAATTTTACTAAAAGATCTAGTCATGAATATTTCTTCAATATTCCTCGTGCATAATAACTTATAAGCTGGATGAAATCAACTTGCCTACTCAAGAGACCATTGTTTATTTTCTCTCAGGAAACAAGTATTGGAGTGGGCTGTTACGAAACTACTATTTCCCACGAGCATCACTCTATTTTGACTTTTTGTTAGAAAGCATAGAAACTGGCAAAGCTTTTCCATTGGATAGGTGGAGAATGGACTGGATAATGTTTTCCAATAAATGGCAAGAAGGTACAGATCTTTATTCTGTCAAAGCTGAAGGAAACGCTTTGGAGATTTCCCAAGCATTGATCCAAAAGTACTTTTGAGGTATTGAAGATATGACTATTGTAGAGTTTATTTTTCTTATTCTTGTTGCTTTGTTTCTAAGTTTGAGTTAGAAGATCTAAAGAATTTCAGATAAAAAATGTAGATCTTGAGTGGCATTGCAACATGGAATGGATGCTATTCTGTAATAAATAAGAACATGCAGCATTGCACTCCCATTGGCATTCTGTATGCATGATAATTTGTTGAGCTATGTTGTCTCACTGGTATGCAGCATAAGGCAACCGCTTTCCAGTTTTACAGACTTCATGACAGACAATATTGGATACCAAAGGCAATTTTTTAGTGCCAGAAGTGTAAATAATCTTGTTTTATTATACTTTTTTGAATCCTTGTGGTAGGGTCTATGTTCATTTAGCTGAATACAGATTGCTCATATTTTTACAAGTTTGGCTGACTATTCTGATAGATTGTTTATGTGATGCCGAATCACTGGTAAGGGGTAAAGGCATTTAAATTTTTCAAGTGAATATAAAAACCTCTTTCTCATGGACCATTCTAGAACTTCATTGAATTATGAAAGTTCAAAGGCTTGCTTGTGCTGCATATCAATATCAAAGTGATTGTTCAGTTTAAATAAATCTTACAAGCATTTTCTTTTGTTGGTTAAAACTTATAACTGAAAACTATTATGTTGGATAGGGACAAATTGTTAAGGATAGTCATCTATTTGATTTGATGTTCCATATGCACCGAAGTTTCCCTATTGTTGTCAGTGGATTCTACCCTATAAAATTAGAAGGCAATGAAAGATAACAGAACAGAGAGTTATGTATAGAAGATTAGTGAGGGACCATATCTAACTACATTGTTATGGAGAATAGAGTTCATTTTAAGGTTGGTATGGAGCAAAGACACTAATGCAATGAAAAATGGTTGTCACAAGTTGAAATGATGTAGACATGATCTCGTTTTGGTATTATAGATTATGTAAAATCATTAGTTTCGCAACTTTATGATAAAAAGGAAGAATGCACGAATGCATTCTGTTAGATGGATGAACCTCTGGGAGAGAGTGATGGAGAATATGAGCCATGGTAATCACTATATGGACATAGGTACTAGTATAGAGACATAGGTATAGGGTAAGGGCATGAGTAGTAGTATGTGTTACAACTTATATTGTATTAGGTTCAGTCTTGTGATTTTCAGCACATTGATGGAGATTTGCTGCTGGTACTCTTGGAGCATTGGACCGACTTGCGGGATTCATCTTCATGGGGCCCTTTCTCTTCATTGCATTTGATCACTTGATGGAGATCTTTGGTTGGGGGACTTTCACTTCTCCTTGGTTGGATGGTGATTGTGCTTGTTGTTTGGTGGTCTTCTCACTTGTGCTAGCCTTCTTGATCACTCCTTGGTTGCACTATTGATGGATGTGGAGCATACTATCTCATTATGGTGGTTTGGTTTGTGTGCTTATCTTGGATATGGATGATGGTTCTAGGACCCCAAGGGTTTAGATGATGATGGTTAGGAGATACATGTTTCATGATTGTTGTAGTTTCCTAGTGATAGGGTACAAACACGTAGGTATAGGGTAAGGGCAGGAGTATTAGTACGTGTAACATCTTATATTGTATTAAGTTCCATTTTGTGATTTTCATCACATTGATGGAGATTTGTTGTTGGTACTCTTGGAGCATTGGATCGACTTGTGGGATTCATCTTCATAGAGCACCTTCTATTCATTGCATTTGATCACTTGATGGAGATCTTTGGTTGGGGGAGTTTCACTTCTCCTTGGTTGGATGGTGATTGTGCTTGCTGCTTGGTGTTCTTCTCACACATGCTCACTTTGTTGATCACCCCTTGGTTGCAATTTTAATGGATGTGGAGCATACCATCTCATTATGGTGGTTTGTTATATGTTCTTATCTTGGATATGGATGATGGTTCTATCCCCCCAAGGGTTTAGATGATGATGGTTAGGAGATATATATTCCATTGTTAGATCTTCCTAGTGATTTTTGCATGATGATGTGGTATTATTTGGTGGCACTAGGAGAGGTGTTCTACATGGTCCTCATATGTTAGATGTGTGATGGGGAACACACTTGATGGTTGGATGGGTTAGCTTTTTTATTATATCCCTTTCTCTTATGATGTTTTTATAGTGGGATGATTCATATTGCCTTTCCTAGGTGATTTAACTTTATAATGTTTCACTTGCTAAACATCACCTAGGGAGGAAGGTGTTTCATGATGTTAGTACCTTCATTGATATGTTATTTCCTAAGTTTGAGTTGGAGAGTGGTTATTACATTATGATTTGATAGTGATTTAACCTTTTCTTAAGGTTAGATGGTAATTTTGATGTAGTAATCCCTTGGTGGTGGTGCATTTTAGGTTGGAATTTATGTTTTATTATTATCATGGAGGGGTTTCGCTAGGGAGAACATCTTTTATTTACATGGTACAACACTTTATTAAAGTGTACCCCTCATTGTCACACATGTTCATGGTGATTTAATTTGTTGGTGACTAATTGGGAGGAGAACTATGGTTATATTTGAGCATTAACCTTTGTGCACACATATTGAGGTTGATTTAACTATTCAATAGTTAAATTAATCTAATTTCTCCAAATCAAGGTTAATAGCTTAGGCACCCTACTTTATATGCTTCCTTTTTCACACTTGAGTGGTTATTTGGAGCCTTGTAGTGGTGCACCCCCCTTCTTGGGCATAGTTTTCAAGGCATGCAATATAATATGTGAGAGGTAGTTACATGGCACAATTTTCTAGGGTGCACCTCTCCTAGGTGCTCTCTCATCTTCATTCCATGGATATTACAACTACACTTGGCATCTTTGACCTTCATTGTAGATCGCCCTCTCCTTTTTGACTTGGCATGCATATGTTATTTTATTTGAGGTGGTTATGGAGGTTGTTATTGGGAAGCGTGTGAAAAATGAGGAGGGTCACACGTGTGGCTTAGCATGCTCTTGTACTTGGTCTCCTTTTTATTTTTGGAGATTATTCTTGGAAAGCACACATGTGGAAGGTTTCTTCTTGCTATTTTTGGATATTCTTGGAGAGTGCACTTGTGGTGACATTTCTTGCTATTCTTGGAGATATATATTATTATTTCATGGAGTTTTGGCATGGTCAAAACCCTAATTCACCCTTTATCTCCTTGAATTTGCTTTGTGGAGATGGTCCACTTTCTATTTTGGGATTTTGACCATATCTTTTCTTATGGAGCACTCCATCCACTTGGCATATTGCACATCCATCCATGTAGTTGGTTGCCTTGGAGTTCATACTTGTAGAGTGGTTGCATGCATACACATTCTTGGAGGGTGCATTCCATGTGGACACTTGGCATTTGACTTAGTTTGATGCCTATTTTTGGTGGTGTGTCCCCTTCATGAGCATTATTTGGTGCATATTGCTACTATTTTTGGATGAGGGCAAATTGTCTTTCTGAGGCTAATTTTCACATGTTGTAACATATGGTCAACCATGGATTTAGAAGAGATCTAACTACATTATTAAAATATTTGTTGGAGTTGTTATGGAATTAATTAGAAAATTATAATATTTTATTTGTAAGAGAGAAGAGACTCACTTTATATAAAGAGGATCTCTCTCTCCATTGGAATTGTGGAGAATTTGGGGATTGAGGAGCTCTCACCTTGGGCTAGATTGTACATCATTTTGCAAGCTTAATGGAGAACTTGAGGTATGTTTTCATTTGATGTGAGGCTTTATTATGCACTTATATTTTATGTGTTGATGTTATTAGGAAACCCTTGTAGCATGTTGTGATTTCCTTTATAATGAACCATGCTTCATTTTGGATAGAGTAATGTGAGGTTTCAACACTCTTATTTCTATTATGATTGTGTTATCATACCATATGATAAACCCAATTTTGTTAGATTAGCATAACCTCGCATTCATGACAAATGATTAAGTATGTCACCTATAGCCTTACAAGGTAATTTTTTGCTATAAAAAATAGTGATCTAAGGCTAATTTGTGGCATGCATAGCAGCCCCTATTGCCTTGCATTCTCATGCACTCGCCCTCTTGGATTCATACCACTTTGACTTTGTTTTCCCATATATGGATTAGCAGTTGATCGTAGGGTTTCTACCTTCATATTCCTTTCTCACACCATTCATTTTCCATTCTACTACAACAATTTGTTTTTTCTTAGGCTATCTCTTCACAAAATCACCTTGAATCTTTACTCCATAGCCTTAGCAGTCCTAACCTTAGGGAAGCCCTCTTTAGTTGGAGAAGAGCCAACAAAAAGTGAGGAAGAGCCACTGAGGTGACAATGGGTAGCCTTCCCTGGTACACAAAATTAGTCCCTTGATGCTTAGGAATTTACATCATATGAGTGTTAGATTTTGTTGTAACTTTTTGTTGTTGTTGTCGGGGATAAAGTCCATTTCTTGAATTGTTTATATTTGCAACATTAGTTTTATGAATACCTGTCTTGAAGATCTCTTGCTCATATGGTTACTCCACATTCGATGGCTTATTGATTTTGGAGGTGAAGACAACAAGCAAACACTTGAACTCACCTTGGTGACTTAACATCTCAGATTTTGGCACGAGGTATGATGATTATGTACATTTCAAAATTTTCAAATTTGAAGTAAAGAAGCATGGTCCCATTTTGCAAGGAATTGGAATCAAAGTTTCTTGGTCCTTTAGATTTCACATGCATTCATGGATATCCACATGAGTTCCGTTATGAACTATGGAAGAAGCATGCTTCAAGATTCTATGGAAATCATAATGATTTTCTATCTTTTGTTTCTTCTTTCATGGATTTTATTAAAAAATTTAATCTTGTCCTTGAAAATGTTTGCACTTTTCAGGAATAGAGAGTTTGCAGTTGCTTATGTTTATTACATTCCAACTATTAATATAGGTATACTGCTTAATGAAAACCCCTAAAATTCAAGCAACTTTAAAATATATATATATATAAGACCTAAATAAACACACGTTAATTGGTGGCTTCTTCCTGTCTAACCATGGAATGGAGAGCGGTTTGTTGGTCCACTTCCATGGCCTCTTTAGACTAATACATTGTCTCCTTTTCTTTGGGATTTTCCTTGGTTGTGTTTATAGATAATTGATTATTGGAGGTGGTAGAGAGAGTCCTTGTGTAGGTTTAGTACCATATTTCTAAGCATGTTGCATTTTTCTTCAAGCTCATCCAATTTTTGAAGGTCCATTACCTTTGTAGTATCTGAAACATAATGTTGTTCATTATCACGGACATTAATGAAAACCGAACGAAGGGCTAGATGGTTTCCTTGAAAGTTCTCTTCATGTCAATGAAGGATTGGTGATCTAGGTGAATATTGGTGGCCACCCACCTCTTCCAACTGGCTCAAAACAGTTTTCTGACAATTTTGACAATTTACTATTTTTAGCAGTTTTAACTTTCGGGGCCATTTTGAGGGCCTAAATGAAGGTTTTTCGGGATCAAGCTTCTCAAGGATAATTGAAGGCATGATTGAGCCCCCAAAATGAATCTCCTCGACGATACCTTTCCAACGAGCTATCATATGCCTAAAACGAAGATCGTATGCAAAAGTTACAACCCCGGAAAGTTGATGTACTAACTTACCCAAACAGGGCCCACATGACTTTTGGCACTTCATCTCCTAGGGTTAGATTTTTGGATGTCTAGGGTTTTTGACATTCCTGTTTATTGTAAAAAGGCCTTCAGAGCCTCATTGTAATCATCTTATGGTGAATAAGCGCAACTGTCACATCTCTTCTCAGAGATAAGCCGCCACCATTCCAGCAAGCTTGTTTCCGCTACATTTTACAATTTCAGCTTATTTCCTTATTGAATAGAAAACCAGTTTAACTGTATCTCTGTTATTTTGTGTTAAGCACCTGTTAATAATCTATGGTCATTTCGTTCTACTCATAAAATCTGGATCAGTGGTATCAAAGTGGTATGCTCCTTGTCGTCTTAATGCATGTCCCCAACGAGGTTGAAGTACAAAGAGTTGGGTCTTGAGCTTGTTTCTCTTGAGGACAAAAGCTCTCGCACACCCAAGTGACCTCTCATGGAAGGAGAAAAGAAAGATGACGAGACAGGAGATCCCTTCAAACTGTTGATTGAGGAAGCCCTCACGCAACAAAGGAGTGAGATGATGGATAGTTTCGTGCAAATCCTTCGACAGCTACCAACAGGCGACACATCTTCTTCGAGTGGAGGCGCCACCCCCTTCAAGGTACAAATAAACTTTGATATTCCTATATTTGAAGGTTAGATAGACGCAGATGTTGTAGACAAGTGGTTGAATCTACTAGAAGGGTATTTTTTTGTCCATAACTTTTCAAATAGAGAAAATATTACTTTTGCGCTCCTCAAAGTCGTTCCCCACATCAAAGATTGGTGGGAAACTTTTTGTGAGCAAAAGGAAATAGAGGAACTCTCACTATTTACAGTCACGACCACCTAGGATTCCTTCACGGATATTATTAAGGAACAATACTACCCTGTCGGAAGTTATGACGACTTATATACCAAATGGACCACACTGCAACAGGAAAGAGACCAAGCAGTGCCAGATTTCACGAATATCTTTCATACCTTGTGCACCAAGTTGGGTATCAAAGATTCGGAGCGACATCTGGTGCTCAAGTATCGCAACGCTCTGCATAGATACATCCAGACCGAAATGGAATTTTTGGACATCTCATCCTTTGGCGCGACCTATTGATATGTCGTCAAAATTGAGCAGAAGCTCAAACAAAAGATGCGGCAATTTGGACTTGGGAACCCCTCACAACAAAATCCAGGAAAGGGTGGCCCCAACCCATAGAACAAAAGACAGAGCAAAGATGGACAATATCAGGACAACCAATCCAAGCCGCAAGCAAAGGACACCAGAAAGACAAAGAAAGATATCAGGAAGTGGTGCGACTTCCATAAGAGCCCTTGGCATAACATTACTGACTGCCGCTCAAAGCAGTCGTTGGTGGCCGAAGTGAAAGCCTCTGAATCAGATGCGGGTTCAGACTTTGAGCCAGAACTAAAAAGGGGAAGACAGATCATTGATGCGGAACCTAGTGCCACCATTGCTACCACCAAGGTCCAGCCTGGTGAACCAGACGAGCCAGAAGAATGAGAACACCTCTTACATTCACAGATGTGGGTAAAAGGCACCCCACTGCACTTCATCGTGGATAGCGATAGCCAGAAGAACCTCATCTCAGTAGAGGTCGTCAAGCGGCTGGCCCTGTCGACAACACCGCACCCACAACCCTACACCATTGGATGGCTCCGCCAAGGAAGCGATCTTCGCGTCAGCCAACAGTGTCGACTATCGTACGACATTAAGCCCTTCAAAGATGAGTTATTGTGTGATGTTGCTCTTCTCGAAGTTTGTGATGTTCTTTTGGGCCAACCTTATTTATGGACATGTCATGTTGTGTAACGACCCTAATTGGATACATGCTTAAGATTATAAAGTAAAATTAGTTAACAGAATTTAATTATGGTTAACTAAGTAATAATTCAAACTACAGATCACATTTAATGACCTGTGAAGTAAAATTTAAAGATCAATGAAAAATGATATAAAATGGTGGCGTATGCAGAGAGGGATAGCCATGGATCCCGAGAAGATAAAACAATAACTCATAACGAAGGATGGGGGACGGAGGGTGGTTGAGGAAGTAACTGCGTGAGTCGGCAGGGAGGAATAAGGGACGGGAAGAGGGGGATGGGCACACCATTCGACGGGAGGAGACGAAATGGATGCTGTGATCTGTGTCTTGCTGTGAGCAGCGATTTTCTGTGCACTGTGGTATTGGCTGTGAGCCTGTGATATTTTGTGGACTTTTGGACTTACTGTGAGCATAGAGTTTTGAGACTGTGGCTTTTGATCAGGGGAGGCACTGAGTTGCTGGAGGTTTTGGGCACGGAGGGCCAAGATATCCATAGATATCCTGGAGCTAGGTAGTTTTCCTAGTTGGCAGGGAGGACAGTAGTTTTGGGCAGTTATTTTCCTGTCTGTGGCAGGGTTGATTTGTGTAGCAGGGAGCAGAAAGGCAGAAGCAAGGCCAAGAGGCAACATAAATTAGCATCAGATCCAGGTACTTGTTAAGTTATGTATTTATTTCATTCTGCCATGAATTTAGCAGTTATTGATAAATCTAAGTTACTGAAGTTGTTGTTATAAAAGTCAATATCATGCTATGAAGCTTTGTTTCTGTTTACTTTCATAAAATGTATTAGGAAATTTATTGATGTTAAGAAATATATGGGCATTACATATGGTATCAGAGCGTCTTAGTTCAAAATCTGGGCCTAAGGGCCAAAACCCGGAGTGTTAACTCCAGCCACGCTTAACCTGTAAGAGATACACGTTCAGTCTGATTAAATGGGACTAATACATGATACAGTGTAGTATCCAAGCTGTTAAGCACGAAAAAGAGAAGTCAGAGCTTAATTTTATTGAGCAATGCTGTTAATGAAGTTTCGGGTAGAATAAACCCCTGAAACCGATGAAAACGTCGTGGGAAGCTTCTGTCGAAGGCTTGAAACTGGTAAGATCCAATAACTGCACAAATTATACAAAAAAAAATGCAAAAGACATTTGCGAGACCTTGAAAAGGCCTACTTTACCTCGAACTTACC
>ML873913.1:18284-29666 GCA_009831015.1 Picea engelmannii | reverse complement strand
TGTGGCGAAAATGAAAGCAAAAGAGGAAATAATGATTTTAACCCCCTAAGTGCCTATGTGTTTTGACTAATCCCTTTATATGAAGAGGGGACTAAGTGTGGTGCAGCTTAAAACATGCTTGAAATCACTTTTAAGAAGGCTAAGGGCTTTCCCCAAATCACAAAAAAACTTACAATATGTGTTTTTTGCACAGGTACGCAGGTCTCAGTGGAAACAGAGGTACACTGAGCACCTGTGCGCAGACCGAAATGAACTTGTGGGCGCAGTTGCACAGAATAAAACTGTGACTTAGGCGCATGTGTGTACGATGCGCGTCTGTGGGCCTAAAAACCCGCACATAGGTGACACATGACCGTGAATGAAAATTCCGGATGGAATTCTCTCAATTCAACTTGGAATTTGATGTTTAGCAGGTCGGCTTGGGCCGGTTAATGCACCTGCAAGTTAAATAAACCAAAAGAAGAGCTAGAAAAACCCAAATGGGGTAGGAAATTGATACCTTTCCCCAGTGGAGTCACCAATCTGTTGCGCCTCTTTCGTCACCTTAGTGAGCAAAATAGAGGTGCTTGCAAGCTTAGTTAGGTTTGCTAAGTAGGACATCTGTAAGGAAAAGGGTTAGATAAAGAAATATAAAGAGAACAACTAAGAAATAAACTAAGAAATAAACAACAACTAAACTAATGAACATAGGGACATAAGAACAAAAGAAACAATAAGACCCATGTCACCAATGGTAAGGTTGATATTAGTGAAAGAAAACACCAAGAAGAAAGAGGACTATGAGTCCCTTCTTCCTCCAAGGGAGGGCTCTTGGACCCCCACAAATAAGCTCTTCTTTCAACTTTGAAAATGAAAATGGTGAAAGAATTCCTTGCTAATCCCCTCAAGGGGTGAGATGGATTACCCAATTCAATGATGCTAGTATACTCTGGATGAGAATAGAGGATTCCTCAAGAGAATAGTGGCAACATAACTTTGCTATGAAATTCCTTGAAAAATGAAGTGCATCCATTGCCTTTTTATAGTATTCCTTCGAGGTATTGTCCAACCAGTTTATAGTGTGTAAAGAGGCTAATTAGGGCATTTCTAGGTCTTTGACCAGCCACCCAGTCGAATCCAGTCCAGATTTGAGTGTTAAATCAACTTGGAAGCTGAACCAGAAGTGGATGGGAGGCCGACCACTCTCATAAATGCATTGTTTCTCAGGTGCGCATCTTTTTGCGACAACAGTTGCGCATCAGGCGCATGTGCTTGATTCTTGCGTTTCTGTTTTGCGCATGTGCAGACACGCCTGTGTATTCATAGCACCTTTTAATTTTGTCCCTAGTTATATAGTTTTTGACCCTTTGGAAATTATTTTGTGGTAATTTTGGTCCATGGGTGACCTCATAACTATTTGACAATGCTGAATTCTTGTAGCCATTTGCAAACTAAATTTCAGTGATAACACTAACCTCGGGAGGTTGGTTGGTCTTATGATGTTTTAAATATGAATCAATGTTTCTCTAATACTAGCTACATGTCAGGATTGATGGGTTGAGAAGGTGTCTCAAAGTATTGAATGTGTTGGAATAGAGCCACAATTCTTGAATTCCAATCTTTAAGAAACTTCTCCATATAGTGAGGGATGATGATATCTAGAGATCCAATGGTGATTCTTTTGAAACTGTAGTGATTCCCCTCTTATTGGGGACACAAGTATAACTCATAGAAATGTGTCGTGATGGGATATAATCTCCATAACCATTTAGAAACTAGTGCATTGTCAAAGCCAACAATTTAGATAGAATACATGTGGGTTGTCAAGGAATAATCACATATTTTAAGCCACATATTTTCACAATTACCACCACATTCCATGGAACTTCCATTAGAAATGATAATATGGAAATTTTCCACAACATGGATGTAGAAATGCATTCATAGGCTACCGATTGGTGAATGAAGTGATGGGTGCTATTACTATTGAATAAGATAATGCATTTGGAATATATACGATGTGGAAAATAAATTTTAGAATTTGGGGAGCCAAATTACTAGTCAAGGAATGCATGGAAATCCATGGTTTAACATCATGTGAATAATATGGAGTAATGTCCTCAGTGGATGGAGGAAAAGTATCTTGAGATATAGTTACAAATTCATGATACAAAATTTCGATAAATATTTTTGGTTCCTTACATTTATAAAACTATCTCTCATCACAATTGTAGTACATACCTTTAACTTGACACAATGGGATTTTACCATGGGTTAACTTATGGATCTTAATTGGTAGGAGAGGACATATAAGGATTTGTAGGTGAATAAATAGCAGGATGAGGATGGGGAATCAAAGGTTTCTTTTTAATTTGAGTATTCACCACCATTTTTTCTTCCCTAACTCTTTAAGATGATTAAAACCAAGTAGTAGGATGGGTCGTTAAGAGTTTATAATGTATCTCTTCCTTTAGACCGCTTATAAATCTTTCTCTGAATAAAGGTATATGATATTCCTTAGGTGTGGATGGTGAGTTTATTAAAAGATGTGTAGATTTTAACCTTCTACAATATTTACTGCAGAAATATTTTTAGTAAAATAAAATAAAATATACAATGGAAAATACAAACATTACACAGAGAATTTTCCCCTCGAAACCCAAACTGGGAAAACCAACATATTCTATATTCATTCATAGTGATACATTGTTTACAATACAATATACATATAGGAGCCAGAAGCATCCAAAACCCTAACCCAATGAGTTGGATTAGTCAAGAACCCTAATTCCTTATCTGGAAATATAAATCCATCGGCAAAACACCATGTGCCAAAAAACCACCTAAATATGTGACATATTTCCCGAGACAGAATTGGGGGAGTTTCCCCTTACATTCCCCTGCGCGCCCGATGCAACATAAACACTACTACTCCTGCAAAGAATATAACACATAAGCAACAATAAGATATGAACACTTTAACCATACAAAATTGTCTAATCTTAGTAAGGCAATTGAAATAATGAGTGTCTATTTCAAAACATTTATAGAGTTTTGAGACAAATTGTGTCGAAGAAATATAATCTTGGTGACACTCATTATGACATTGCCACCATTTCTAGCATTCCATATGTAAATATAAGACACCCACATGAAATTTCATTAAGTCATATATGATTCCATGTATGGAAAAGCAAATTTCCATCTAAGTGACACACCTTATGATGCTAGAGAGAAATTTGTTGAGATCCATTGTAGGGAGTATGTGCCACATTTTCATCATAGCATCATGAACAAATTGGGTAGAGTGAGGCTTTGTGGGATGGTATGATAAAAATCCTTCCTTTTGGAATGGTTGGTCCTGGTACTATAACCCTTAGATTGATTTTAGATCACCAAGAGTCGGGAGAACTAGTTTGGGAGTATGCCAAGTTTTGCTAGTTTTTCATTATAACCCTTATATTGATTGTAGATCACCAAGATATGGGACAACTATTTTGGGACTGTTTCAAGTTTGGATAGCTTTTCATTAATGGAAACAAAACTTTGTTGGGAAAATGAGTGGTTGTGTTTGATTTTATGTTTCAAATTATCATATTGAGTTTCCAAGGAGGAGACCTTGGTGGCCAACTTGAAGGCTCTAGTAGCCATAGAGATGTGGGCCCAAAAGAAAAGGGTTACTATAGAGTAGTACCTAGGTGATGATCAATGTGATTTGAGTATGTTGATATAATTCTTGTGTATTGGGGCAAGTGTTTCCACCAAATAATATTACTAGAGAGTGATACCATGATGATCAACTTAACACAAGGACCATATTGTGATATGTACTAAATAAGGGTGATGTTAGACCCATAAGTTTTTAAAATCCTATGTGATTATACTACCACTTGGATAATAATGTGTTGATAAAATGTTCAAATTCTTAATATTGCAGTTTATGTAGGAATTTAGTGCATTGGTAAGATGAAGCAAGGTTTCAAGTGATAGAATGTACATATTTGTAATACAACCATTTATGCAGGAAGGTCACATAATTAAATCAATACTTAGGATTTAAAAGGTCATAAGGGCAACAGAGTAATATGTGATATAACTCTTTGATATACATGTAGGCTCCAATAGTAGTACTCAGACTAGTTTCTTAGGGCACTAAATAAGGAGGCTAGATTGTATCCTTAGTCATACTACCCAATTACACAGGTACTAGTGACTGATTTTCTTGAATTCTTAATATTGCATTTTATGTGGGAATTTAGTGCATTGATTTGTTTTTCAAATTCTTAATATTGTAGTTTATGTAGGAATTTAGTGCATTGGTAAGATGAAGCAAGGTTTCAAGTGATAGAATGCACATATTTGTAATACAGTCATTTATGCAGGAAGGCCACAAAATGAAATCAATACTTAGGATTTAAAAGGTCATAAGGGCAACGAATTAATATGTGATATAACTCTTCGATATACATGTAGGCTCCAATAGTAGTACTCAGACTAGTTTCTTAGGGCACTAAATGAGGAGGCTAGATTGTACCCTTAGTCATACTACCCAATTACATAGGTACTAGAAAGTGATTTTCTTGAATTTTATTCTTGGTGCCACTATATCATCAATATGTTCGATTTTCTTGTCTAAAGTTGGTTTCATGTAACCTAGGGGACTTTTCATATACCATATGATACCTGAAAGTGAAATTCCATATGAACGTGTTATATAATGAGGTACTACTTGAAGGAGTATCAATAAGGGTTACAAGGTTTTCCAACCAAGTGAAACCACTTCTATTTCCTATGTGTATTACTCCCCTACCATATATCCATCAACCAAATGAAAGATTGATGTCCTTAAAAAAATCCAATAATTTCTCGAATGAGTTAAGATTTTCTATAGAGGCTTAGATCTCCTATAATACCATATATGTGATTCTAAATAGAGGTTTTAACTTCCATAATAAGATAATAAATTCTATTTAAATGTAGAGATTGAAACCCTGAAGGAAAATTTGATGAATTTTGAAAGATAAGTGTGCACTTAAGTAAGATTACATACTATCATACCTATTTCCATATGTATTTAGACATCCTCCTTTTCAAGAATTTATCTCCAATATTTCTTGAACATGATATTTCATAAACTTACTCCAAGATCAATGAATCACAAATGGAAAGAAGCTTGTTATTTTACCACCCTACCATATCCTTAAGATACTCCTCATCCTGTGTAACTCTAGAGTTGCAATGGGTTCTATGAATAAAGTATGAAAACTATCATATCCTCTAGAGCATATGAGGTAAACCGCCTCTAAGATAATGCTATAATTCTTGAAATCAAACTCAAAATGAGATTACCATGGAAAATTTGACCATTAGAACATCCATCAAGCATTAGGCTGAAAAACATGAGCTCTAAAACCACACCCTCTCTTATTATATAACCTTTAAGTCCTCATGCCACTTGTCAATCTTATGCAATGATGTTAATTTTTTATCACCTCCATGCATAATTAGTAATGTCAAAAAAACATAAATAGATATTATTCACCACCTTCCAACTTCCTTTTATATTTATGTTCATAGATGTTCCCGTGATTCTTTTTCTTTTATCTAATTTAGTGGGTGTACATGATATTCTCTTTTCCTATTTATATAAAAACTATAATTAAAAGTCACCATCATTTTTTTATCTTCAACTGGTAAGTTCAAAGGATGTTTTCTTCCAAACTATACACATATACCAACTAAATTCAATACCAATGGTGACACATGTTAACCTAGAGCCTTCAAGTACTCATTTTTATGGTGGAGGATTTGTGTCATGGTTGGGACCTAGTTAACTTAGGCTGCTTACCTTTATTGATATACTAAGGTGATCGAGGAATAAGGATTACCATCTCATTGCACACCCCTTAGTTAATCCTTGTGAGTAATTGAATTTGTAAACCACCCCTCATGCCAACATGTAACCTCTAGGAAGAAATATATGTTATTCAACCTATTACATGGAAGGAAGGCTAGTATACAATAGTATGAAACCTATACCTTCTCTCCCTGATGGTACACATCGTGTCAAAACTTTTCTTAAAACCCTTTTCCGATATGTAATTTAAATTGGAAACTCTTCAAACGTCTATAGAAAAACACATCAAATAGTTTTGTTCCATGGGCTCTTAAATTTGATTATTTCTTCCACCTGATTTCACTTTTATGTCATCACATTTAACCATAAACTTTTACATTTACTTTAAAATGTTGATATTTTATTTAAATCCTTTGATTAAAAGCAATAAAAGTAAATAACGTGAATTCATGCTTAGATTATTATTCTTAGTGTATTTTATATGGTGTTATTAATGACAAAATAATTCTTGATATTTTGGGAGATAGGTTCTTCCACACATTGGATCAGGATGAAATGGATTGAGATTCCAAAACTCATTCTAACACTCATTCCCATATTTTTGCACAAGAAAGCTAGCTAGAAATTACATATCAGGTGAATCTATCCCTTCATCTAGTATCCTGGATTTATATCAAACTGATCTAGAACTCCATCTGACCCTTATTACAGAACTTAAAGTGCAACATATTTCTTCGTTAGCATACTTGTGATTGTTTTTGTGAAAAACTAGAACATAATTTTTTTACCCATTATCATCGTCTTGCTATGGCTCTTATTGTATTTCGATTTAGAAAATTAAATCTAGCTCCTATATTCAAGCTACGATTTTAAGACTCATTTCCTATTAATAGAAAAATTAAATGGCTTTCTGGTTTTGAGAGAAAGTCGACCCCTTCAGTGGTCGACCTCTCAGACTCTATATATACTTGAGCTCGTTAGCATGATAGGATCGACCTAGAGAAACAATTGAAGAACTATTTGTAAAACTTGGCTCGATTATTCATTTTAATGCAAATTTATAAAGTAAGTTGAGTTTGTGATGAATTTGTGAGCTGGAGTACCACAACTACTCGAGGGGGCCATGAGTAGTCTGTGTGTCTCATTTCTTTGTTTATTTATATTTCTAACCTCTCTTTTGCAGGAGTTGTTCTAATTCATATTTACAGTCATTCGCTTATAACTTCTCTGTATAATCCATTTCCTTATAATTGTTATACTTTCCCTTTACTATTCTAATCTCTTTTTGCATTCATTTTCTTATAATCTCCTTTTTGTATTTTCAGTTGTTGTAATCACTCTTTTTAATTGTAACTTCACTGTATGTATTCAATTGACTTATTTCCACCATGCTATAAATATAAATCTTCTTTGTAATTGGAGCTCTAGGAACTGGGCATGTTTATTAAGAAGTTGTTCATAACCAATTAAAGTAAATTAAATTAACCCCTGCAGTATTGTGTAATCACTATACCTCTGTGAATATATTTCCGATTCACGTATGACATCATAATTTCTTATTTTAAATCCTTTTTGGTAATTAGTTCAACAATCTAACTTGTTATAAGAGCATGTGTTTAGTGTATTGATACTTCTTTAATGGAAAAAATTTCAATAGATTGTTTTATTTCTACTTTACATTTTTTCTATAGAAATCAATGTTTTAATCTGAATTGAGTAAATGAATCATAGAGTTAGATTTCAAAGTAAAAAGAGTAATTAGAATAGTAATATTTCATGCCTAATCTCATATTTTGCATAATAGATCCTTGCACTAGTTTGTTATACCGGTACTGACTTTCAATTTTTCTCTTATATTGATTTCCGGATCATAGTTTTTTTGCATTTTAAAATGCCAATAGCTTTAAATCACCAAGGGATAGATTAGTGACCTAATTCATGAGATATGTTCACTCCATGTCGGGTTTCTTCGCTAGGTGACGAATTATTCTAGCTTGTTTAATCTCTTTATTATCTGAGTGTGTTGTCGCCATTTGTTGGATCATGTTGTCATTGATGCCAATGGTTTGATTGTTTGATGTCATTGATTGATGTCAAGTAATTGATTGATGTCAAAGGATTGATTGTGTGATGATTTATGTAATATAATATGTATTGTCCTTGATGAGAATGCATAGATGAAGATGGATCAATGAGTTGTCATTGATATGATGAAGATGGATCAATGAGTTGTCATTGATATATGATGAAGATGAATCGATGTGGTTTCATTGGTATATGAGGCATTGTTGGAAAAATGTATAGATGACTCATTATTGTCTTATCATGATTGATAATGTACACAAATGGATGAACTCCAAAGTGGTCCCCTTATGGTGAAATCCCTCATGGGAAGATGCTTTATAGATTGAGTTATGCTAGAAGAATGGTTGGAGGACCCATGCTGTCATTATTGCCTTATCATGATTGATAACATGCACAAATGGATGAAATCCAAAGTGGTCCCATTATGGTGAAAGCCCTCATGGGAATACGCTTTACGGATTGAGTTATCCTAGAAGAATGGTTGGAGGACCCATGCTTGTATGTGGAATAATGAGATGAAGAACAAGGAAATCGTTGGTGAAACTATCCTAGATGGATAGTGCTTCTCATGCCATTTTCGGTGGTATGTGGAATGTCACATAAATCCACATGGTTTGAGAGTTTTGGCCTTACAAAGATGAAGGACACCCACATGAAGGCTTGAAGCCCCCAAGCTCAAACAAGTCAAAGTGAGCTAAAAGAAGAAATCATTATTTAAATGATAAAGTAAAGTGACAAAGTCAAGGTTGATTATTTAAATAATAAAGAGAAGTGAAAAAATAAAGAAATGATAAAGTAAGGTGACAAAATCAAGAAGGAATATTTCAATGATAAAGTATTGGAGAACCTTCTATTTATGGAAAGTGGTTAACCCTAAAAATAAGGAAAATAGGTTAAGTAAGCTAGAAATGGGTTAAGTGACCTAAAAGAAGAAATCATTATTTAAATGATAAAGTAAGCTGACAAAGTCAAGGTGGATTATTTAAATAATCAAGAGAAGTGACAAAATAAATAAATGATAAAGTAAGGTGACCAAATCAAGAAGGAATATTTAAATGATAAAGTATTGGAGAACTTTCTATTTATGGAAAGTGGTTAACCCTAAAATAAGGAAAATAGGTTAAGTGACCTAGAAATGGGTTAAGAGATCTAAAAATGGGTTAATTGAACTAGATGATGAATGTATAAATAAGATAGAAATGGTCTCTTGTAGATTATCCTTCTTGTGGATCAATGGAGAGCTTCTTGTGAGAATATCTTTTGGAGTATTGATGGAGAGCTTCTTGTGAGAGCTTCTTGAGCATTTTTTGTGTGGAACACTTGAGCATATTGAATATCTATAGGTGACTGAGGTAACCAAGGATATATAAGCCTTCTTTTAGAAGGAAGGTGAAGAAAATAGGGCCGAAATTGAAGGGAGTATAAATTCTTTTCATGATGCTTTCTAAGGTATGTTATTTACAATTCATCTCACCATTTTCGCTATAACTTTTTTTCTATAATGATTCAGACCATGGGATTGATATTCCATTGAAGAAACATATCCCAGTATATGTGGTAAAAAATTCATCTTGTGGGTCATTGTATTTTTGTAGATACACTCTGTGGAAAATAGGGTTTGTGGCTAGTCCCGAAACTGGTCTAAAACAGGTGGTTCGGGTAAAAACGTCATAACTTCTTCATAACAAATCTAAATTTAGTGAGACCAATTGTTTTGATTATATTACAGTCTTTAGTATGTTTTTTAACCTTTTTAGATCAATCCAAAGAACATTTTATGCGGGGGACACTCTACAAGGTTGCTCTCTAGAATAATCGATAATTTAGCAAGGTATGCCATTTTTTTTATAACTACTTTTCTGAGAGGTTACAAGTAGTGCCACCTGGATGAATTTCATAAAACACACTGAAGAAAATTGTGTATCGTTTTCATATCTTTATTCATTACAGGTGCAATTTTATGATTATTTCAAGTTGGGGTTGTTGAATAATCCAAAACTAATCATGGTTGAGACAAGCAGCTGATGAGTTGGCACATACATGAGGTGTATAGTTGATGATGTTGGTAAATATTGATGAGTCATTGTTGATGAATATTTGATACATGATTGGTATATACTTGGTACATGGTCGGATGCACTTGTTTATGGTACAGGTTGATTATATGTTGTTTAGCACAGGTTGGTGCATGGTTGATGCACTTGTTTATGTTGACAGTTTGATATATGTTGAGGATTGTTGCCTCATCTCAATTGGTGATAAGAATGTAATATGATTATTGAATATATACCTGGTGCTCTTGTATAGTTGTACTCTATCCAGTTGTTGTTGAAAAACCCCTGGATTGAAGTCCATAGTAAAAAAAAAAAAATGTGCATACATCTTGTGTTCTTTGTGTTCCTTGTGGAAATGATATGTTGATGATATGTTGCTGATATATGTTACTTATATGTATTCACATCTAACTGATTATAAATGACCACAATGAGTAATGAACAAATGTTGAATGTTAACTAAGGATTTTTTGTGTAAGAGGGAAGTTTTGGGAAAAAGATCCCCACACTCATCCACCCCCCCCCTGTAAGTGTGGTAGGTGTGTCCAACAATTGGTATCAGAGTGGGCCTTCACTACAAGCCTTAACAAGATTGAAGGAGATCCATAGACACACAAATGGATGATGAAGTTCTAATCCTTGATGAGGAAAACTATTCTACTTGGAGAATAGAGATGAGATTACATTTAAAGACAATGGGAGCAACAATCTAGAAGGCATCCATTGGTGGATCAATTTCATTGAAGAACAAATCAAAGTTTGTAGCTTAAAGGGAAGGAAAGAAGAATGATGAATTTTCTCTCAAGACCATTCTTAATGGACTCTCAAGCCCTATCAAAGATAGCATGAGACAATGCACCTCTGCCAAGGATCTATGGCTAAAGCTAGAGGAAACATATCAAAGAAAGAAGGAGAAAGAAAAAATTGAAGATCACTCCATGAAGATCACTAGAGGTAAAGAATCTCCAAAAACTCTTGAATACATTATTTCTAAATGTGATTTTGAAAACATTTCAAGTGAAGATAAAGAATCAAGTGATGATGGCACAAAGGAAGATCTTGAAGACATTTCAAATGAAGGCAATGAATTATGTGTTGATGTTGGCAAAAAGGAAGATCATGAAGATATTTCAAATGAAGGTAAAGAACCCTCAAAAACCCTTGATTTCAATGATGATGATGAATGTTTCTCTACAAGTGAAGAAGAATATCTAGAAACAGTTTGTGTAAAGTTTGATGATAATTATTCCATGAAAAGAATAGGAGGAAATATATTAAAACTTCAAAAGGAAGTTGAAGAGGGTTTATATAGATATAGAAGTGATCATTATTAGATAGACTATAACTATCTTTCAGATAACACTAAGAAGTTTCTTAGGAGAAGTCTAAGGCACATCTTGAAGTTAA
>WSFP011457890.1:0-19153 GCA_009831015.1 Picea engelmannii | reverse complement strand
GAAGACATTATAATTAAACATCACTATATAATATTTAATCAAACATGTAAAACTATGCACACACATAAATTACACAACTTGTTACAATAACTAGTTTTACCTTGTGGTTTGGTTACTCTTTTCCATGTAATAATCTACATGAAAGAAAACGAAGTTAGATGCATTAATCATACATGAACAAGTGAAATTAACACACAACATTATATTAACAATTGCAAGAACTCTTTATTTGGTTGGTTGGAAGGTTAAAGGAAATTATGTTTGACACTTGACTTTGTATTTATGTGATGACATGATAAGTATAGTTTTATTATTCAAGAGCTTCTTGGAGTTGCAACAACAAAAATCTAGAAAGTGGAGCAGGTTTCATGGTTGTGTCTTATTTCAAATTCGAGTTTAGGCAAGAGTTTCTGGGGTGCGGGATTCCTGGCCTCCTGCTTCATTTTAGGCCGGGTTCTAGTCGTTTTGGGTGCTGGTATTGATGGGTTTGGCGTCCCTTAGTTTAGCTAGAGTTTTTCTTTAGTCAGATTTATTTATGTCTACCTTATGATTCCTAGAGTTTAGCATACTGGTTTCCTTCAGTGTTTTCCTTTTATGTCACGTCAGTCAGTTATCGCTCTTGAGCTATGATCTGACAGGCTTTCAGAGCTAGCGATTTGGTTTTCTTTCGATTGGATATTCTGTCTTTTTGAAGGTTCAGTTATGACTACCTTTGGCTTATTACTCTTTCCCATAGCGCCACTTCACACATCGATTCAATGTATTGAATAGTTACTGCAATGTTATTTAAGGTTAGGTGGCTTTAATAATGGGAGATGAGGTCAACTTTACCTCAGAAGTGGATGTTGTGGATCCTTGGGATCACCCTAGTTTTATCTCGACCGTTAATGTGATTTGTAAGAATCGAGGACTTAATGGAAGTCTTAATGCCTCTTCGTCGGTTCCTACTACTCATTTGGCAGAGACACTTCCTTCACCTTTCTCTGTTCCAAAGCCCGTTTCTCAGCCACCTTCGTCGTGCTCTCCAATTCGAAAGGAGGCTTCGTGGTTTCATGGACGTTTCATGACTGCTGAGTGTGGTGCAAGCCTTTCCCTAGCGAAAAGCACTCTTGGTACATTAGCAAAGGATAATTCTCGGTTTCTAGAACGGAACTCAACTCAGTTAAAGTCGCCTTTGGAGTCATCGGTTTGGGGTTTTGCGGGGAAGAGGCACTCTTCCAAGCGATTAGAGAGAGTGTGGAAGCCCAAAAGAACAAAGTGTTCAATGGTGTTGGGGATGGACATCGGGCTGGAAGAGTCTTGCTCACTAGCCATGTGTGCATTGATGGGTAGACTGGCCTACCACTTGCTTTGTAAACTTTCGGTTTCAGAGTGGATGAAGGCTACATGGGAACCCATTCTGGGGTATTCTCCGGTGCTTCTCACCTTGCTGAGGGGATTGTTTGGCTTTGTCTTTAAGAACCCTGAAGACTCGACGAAGATATTAGATAGTTTCTGGGTTTTTGAAGGTGGCAGTCTTATGTTGAAGAGGTGGAGACTTAAATTCGATTCGACAACTGAATATTTCAGTTTTCAGCATCTTTGGGTCTTACTTCCTGGTTTTCCATTGCAGTTGTGGAATTCAAAATCCCTAGAGGCCATAGGAAATTTCTTGGGGAATTTCTTCAAGATTGATGAGGATACTTTTCTTTCACGGGACAGGAGAATGCCAAATATTCTTGTGGAGGTGGATCTCCATGGTGGGTTGTTGGATACTTTGGATATTGGATGGTATGACATGGTGTTTCCTTAGAGGTTGGACTACCTAGGGATTCCATTTTGGTTCTAGCATTGTAGATAGACTGGCCACCTAAAAAAGGACTGTCACCAGTTCCTTATGGAGTGCCTTTCGATGAGCCACTTTCAGAGAACATGGTTACTAATGGCTATTCACCGGAGGTGGAGGCGTTGGAGATGGGTTATTACTAGGGAGCTTGGTATTTGGACGGTTCACCATCCTCAAACTCTACCTTTGTTGGTAAGTTGAGTCTTTACATTCCTTCTCTCTATTGTACGTTAACTGCATGGGAAAGAGATCATCTCGATTATTTTTATTCTGCGGATACTTTTGTTACTAGGGTGACTGAAAACACTGAGGCTATGGGTAGCGAGACAGAGGTAATAGCTCCTATTCTTGAGCCTGTTTCTACTTCTACGATTACTTGTTTATATGATTGTCGGTCTCACCCTACTTTTGTGGATACTCCTATTCTGACTAACTCTGTACATAATGAATCATTTTTTTCGGAGGGCTCACCCCTCCTACTTGGTTATGGTGAACCTGTTGCCAGTGAGCACTCTTTGGATAGACTACTTTCGGATTTAGTACCTTCCTATTGGGAGGTTACTAGTCTGGTCCCTATCCCGACCTTTTTAGGGAAAGCTGAGGCGGTTTTGGGGGAACCCAGTAATGTGATTTCAGACCTTGTTGTATCAAAGGTTTTTTCTAGTAAGGATCTTGCTTGGTCTTAGGGTTTGGGACTCGAGCTTTCACCAATTAAGAATAGAAGTGCCCAAAAAAAAATGGGTACAAACCTTTCTTTATCAACTAATCTATCACATTCTATTATTGACCAAGGGGCGATTAGAGGCATCAAATCCCTCGCAAGGGAAAAGTCATGATTATACTATCTCTAAACATTAGAGGGGTAGGAGGACCCCTAAAATTGGCCTCTATGCGCAAGCTATTTTTCTATTTTTCTACAAGAGACATTGATGACTGATGAAAGGGAAAGAGATTTTATGTATGCTCTCAGGCTGGATTGGATGTCGTGTGTAGTTAGTTCGGTTGGTAGTTCGGGGGCCTGCTAGTTTCATGGGATCCACAATATTTTGTTTTCTCTCTGGTTCTCACTTGTGGCGGCATTTTTTTGACAGGTCGTATTCTAGTTGATAAAAGCAGACTTACACTCCTAAATGTTTATGGTCCTTGCACAGATCGAAAGAATTTCTGGAAAAAACTAGAAGATAGGGGTCTGTTAGCACATATAGATTTGATTTTGGCAGGGGACTTGAACTTTATTTTAACTCAGATGAGATTTGGGGACTAGTAGCCTTGAAAGACCCTTTGGAACTCTTTTTCAAAGACTTATTTGATAATTCTCCTTTGGTGGATGTGGCTCCGACTAAGCTGGTTCCTACGTGGCACAATGACATATTTGGAGACTCAAGCATTGCTAAAATACTTGGTATATTTTTTGTGGCGGAGGATTTGATTGGTCCAACTATGATGTATAGATCTTGGGTGGATTCTACCTTCTAATCTAACCACACTCCTATTTTTCTTCAACTAGATATTGACATTCAGGCAACTACACACCCTTTTAAGTTCAATCTAGTGTTGTTATGGGACGATTCTTTTGCAAAGTTAATAAGTGAAGTTTGGTTTGATACTCATTTTGAGTTAGTTGAAGGGGCACAAAGAAGACTCGTTGAAAAGCTTACACTTCTTAAAAGTCTTGTCAAATATTGGTTGAAGGAAAAACTTATTCGGGACAAGGACAATTTAACAAGGTTGGAAGCTAATTTGGAAAACTTTATGTACAAAAATACAATGGTTCTCTTACTGTTGATTTAGAACAATGTTTGAGCTTGTTGGAGGCGGAACGCAAAAAAATCCTTTTGGCCGAAGAAGAAAGTTGGAGGCAGAATAGCAGGGCTATTTGGATTAAGAGTGGCGATAAAAACACTAAGTTTTTTCATAGATTTGCGAGCTACAGGAGAAATAAAAAACATCTATGGGATATAACTGATGATGTTGGTAGAGTTCACTCGGGTCAGGAAGCTATTAAAAATGAAGTTGTTTCATATTTTCACTCTTTTTTTCAAGATACAGGGCAAACAAATTTGCAGGTGCAGTTGGAGACTATTAGTCTTTACCCAAAGCTTGTTTTGGAGAAAGAAGTCTCATTGTTAGAACAAGTTGTTTCTTTGGAGGAATTATTAGACGTTCTTAAAGGTTTTGTCAAGGACAAAAGTCTCAGCCCAGATGGGTGCACTGTCGATTTCTTCCTATATTTCTTTGACATGGTTGGCCCTGATTTACTTGCTATGGTTGAGGATACTAGAATTCGTGGTGAGGTTATTCGTTCAATTAACTTTAATTTCCTAGTTCTGATTTCGAAATCTAATCATCCTTTATCTTTTTCCAACTATCGTCCTATTTCTTTGTGCAATCTTTGTTATAATATTATTTCAAAGATCATAGTGAGGAGAATTCGACCTATTCTCTCTCGTACTTTGTCCGATGAATAATTGGGGTTCCTAAAGGGACGTCAGATACTTGATGCCATTGGAACAACACAGGAGTGCCTTCATATTATTAAAGCAAAGAAACTTCAGGTTGTTATATTGAAGCTGGATTTGAAAAAGGCATATGATTGCACTAACTGGGATTACCTAAGGTTGATGCTTCTTCATTGTGGATTTGGACATCTTATGAAAAAATAGATTATGGGTTGTGTTTCCTCTGCATCCTTTTCCATTTTGATCAATGAGGAGGCTACACAATTCTTTAACAGTGGTAGAGGATTGTGTTAGGGATGTCCATTTTCTCCTTTGTTGTTTATCCTTGTAATGGAGGGTTTGAGCCTCTCTCTAAAAAAAGGTCATACAGAAGGGAATTTGACGGGTATTAAGGTTTCTCGGTTGGTAAGAATTCTCCATATCCTATTTGTGGACGATGTGCTAATTATGTCAAATGCTTCTTTCACTGAATGACAAGAAATTCACACTCTTTTATATGCTTTTTGTGGTGCTTCTGGATTGGAGATCAATGTAAACAAGTCAACATTTCATCACTTTGGTGTTCAACAGGGTTTTCTTAATAATTTGTCCGCACTGTTTCATTTTGGTTTCATAAGCCTTTCGGTTGGGTTTAAATACTTGGGTTTTTATTTAAAAATGGATATCTATAAGGTGGGAGACTGGTAGTGGCTATTGCAGAAATATGAACATATAATTTGACACTGGTGCAATCTCTTTCTTTATTTGGGAGGTTGATATGTTTTGATAAAGGCGGTGCTCGAAAGCCAGCCGGTGTATTGGCTGTCCTTGGAACACATTCTAGACACAGTACTGAATCAGATTCATAAAACGATATTTTATTTTCTTTGGTATGGATCAAAACTTTCTTCATCCTATCACTTATGCAAGTGGGAGACTTTAGCAAGGCCTAAAAATTTAGGCGGTTGGGGGCTTAGAAACATCTTTTGTTTCTCAAGAGCCTTGGCTGCAAAATCGTTATGGAGTAGATTGATGCATCCTGGTATCTGGCAGTGGGTTTTGAAAGATAAATACCTTCCACATATTTCAGTGATAACTTGGTTGCGCTTAGCTATACTAGTCGCATCCTTTGGATCCCAAACATGGAAGAATTTGCTGAATGCTCTACCATTTCTTGTGCACTGGTTGGCTTGGAAACCGGGCATGGGGGATACTATTATTATTGGGAAGGATGAAATTATGGGGATGGGAAAGGTTTCCTTTCTTTCTGCGGATTCGTTTAATAATTTAAATAGTAATCATGTTTATTTTCTTTTTCAAGCTAGTCAGGCTCCTGTCTAGGGGTCGATTTTCTCTAATTGGCTTAATAGCATAGATTGGGCTTGGAGGGCGACCTTGCATCTGAATGGGACCATTACAGATTGAGTTTTATTGGAGCTGGAATAACTATATCTGATAGATAGGACGAGTTAAGGTGGATGGGGGGCGACTATACTGGTCTTTTAACAACAAAAAATGTATACAATGCGCTGGCTACCGAGTTGTGGAAGAAAAAAATTGAAGGCTAGAGGAGACAATTGTGGGCCTGAGACTGCCCTCAAAAGATCAAACTATTTACATGGTTTCTCATAGAAGATAAATTGCTTACTTGGAACAATCTCCACAAGAGAGGATGGCAAGGGCCAGGTCTCTGTCAACTATGCAAAGGAAATGAGGATTATTTTTTTCACCTCTTTGTTCAATGCCCTTTCACACACACTGTTTGGAATAAGATCAAATTACATTTCAAGTTATCCATAGGGTGGTCAGGAACTACAATGATTGATTGTTTTGATTTATGGCCTAGACAAAACTATAGTCTCTCATCCTTGCCATCATTCATTTGTTGGTTCATTTGGATTGAAAGGAACTTGGCAATTTTTGAGTCAAAGTATCCATATTTGGAGAAGTTCTTTATCCTTTCTATTGCAGCAGTGTCCAGCCATATCCCACAAAAAACTCAACACTCCATTAGACATTCTGTCCATATCTTGCCACATAATAGAATCATAGGATGGTTTGGTGGGGAAGCTCAATTGAATGGGGAACTAAGTGGAGCGGGGGGGGAGTCATAAATCTCAACGAACACATAGTCTACAGGTGGACTCTCAATTGTGGTGGAGGTACAAACACAAGAGCGAAAGTTTTGGGTGCTTGGGTTGTTCTTTCTTTGGCTCATAGACTATCCATCACATATCTCCATGTCATAGGCGATTCAAAAATTGTAATTGACTAGCTTAATAATAAAGGTTCTCTGTAGGTTATCGCCATAGACTGTTGGAAAGATAGGGTAAAGGAACTCTTCAAGCACTTTTCAATCATCTCCTTTGCTCATGTATACAGAGAAGAGAACCATGAGGCTGACATATTATCCAAAAGGCCCTTATAGCGCGCCCTAGAGATATTGCTTATAATCAATGGGTTGATGGTCATGAGGGACCAAGATACTTTTTAATGTTGTATTAACTGATCTTTTTTTACTCTAGTTTTGTGGAGTCCTTTATGATGGTAGCTTTTGGTATGCTTGTAAAGACAAAAAACTTTTATTTATAAAAGTTTTTGTCTACCTTTCGTTGGACAGTATCTATACTGTTTTGGATAGTCACCATTGATTTTTTTTGGTATTCTGTAGTCTTCTGGATATGACTAGTAGATATGGCGGTGAAAATAATATCAAGGAAATGCCTTCATTTGTAATAGTTTTATGTCATTTTGAACAGATTATATATCTTAATATAATGTGCAATTTTCTTGTGGAAAAATTATTCAAGAGCTTCTTATTCTCTTTGTCATGACAAGTTTAACAAGTTGTCTGGCTATTCAATATTATTAGATAAATAAAAAGTCATCGGTTCAATGTTTATAGATAACATAAGAGATAGAGTAAGTTGAATAGGATTGAAAAACATAAATTTTAAACATATTAAAAAAATGCATGTTGTAAACTTATTAGAGAATGTAAATTTATTCTCAACATTAGATGAGTGTATATGGGGTGTGTCTCCTTCCTTTAAATAGAAGAGGATACTTCTCTCATGAGTGTTATGAATATTTAGATATTGCAAATGTTACATGTATTCAATTACAATATGGAATTGGATAACTAACTCTTATCCTTCCCTGGGGATGATGTGTTAGTAGCCATATGTGTCTGAATACAAATTTAAAATGCATTAGTATAATACATTGGAATTCATTATTAACTAATGAAGAGATAAAAAAAAGGTTTTATTGGAATGCATTATTAAGGAACGAAGAGATAAAAAAAAAAATTATTTGTTATTTCCTTTTCATTTAAGAAGAAATTGCTCATGTTTTTTTACTGAATAGGAAGAGATTGTTCAAATCTGGTTTGTGAAGCTTAACACTTGGAATTCAAAGATAAATTACCTTTTTGGGCCACCAAGTACATTGTAATATGCTTATCTCTTGTGTCTCTTATCTTGGTATCAAATAGTGTATACCAAGAGAATGGGGATTCGAACTATGGAATAATATCTTGTGGGTGTGGTAAGTGTGCCGCCTTCTAATGTGATGCCTCATTAGCCTTAAAACATTATTGACTTCAATCACATCATGGATGCCAAGTTGTGTTGGAAGGCCTAAGGAAAAAGTATTTTGTAATAGCCCCAATAGTGTAAGGTCCATGTTATTGTTTTTTTTCTTTTAGGTTTTTAAGCATGCATATTTTTTTTTCAACAGATGATGTGGAGTTCACACAAAATCATTCCTTATTGATAAAAATTATCTTTTTTTTTTAATTGTTAAGTGTGCATCATTTTTCGTCGACTTAAAGATTACGCGGAACTCACACAAAATCATTCCTTATTGATAAAATTTATGGTTGGTTATTAAAAAGGAGGACCTAACAAGTGAGATTGATTGGAAATAGAAGAAAAGTAATGCTAGATCCATTATTCTCTTAAAATTAGATGTTGTTTTTGCATTTGGTGTGTGGGTTACAGAAAATAAAGGAGGTATGAGAATATCTTATGGCATTGCATGAGAGAAGAACATTGCTACTCAATGATACTTTCTACATCAATTTACTTGTCTAAGGGACCAATGGAATATCAATGATGATGCACTTGGTTAACACGAAGATGTTGGTTGAACAATTATCATTGATTGTTTTTCATTTTTCCAAGGAAAAATAAATAAATAAAATTTTGTAGAATTTATCTTAAGCTTGGGGAATTGGGGAATTGTTATTATGCAACTTGACTATATCGTTGACTCATTAGATATGAATACTCTTAACTCATAGATTGAAACAATATGAGAGTGAAGTATATACCATGAAGGTTCAATCATTGAAGGGTCAATGTTGTATTCATAGAAGAATGTTAATATAATTGTGGAAAAAATCAATGAGTAATATCTAACAAAAATATATTGTCTACTATAGTTGTTGAATCGAAATAATACAATAACAAAGATTACCCCAACAAGAAGTCAATAGGTAAGAAATGTATATGTGTGAATGCAATTTGTGGATGGGTTGTCTTATTAGTTCGGAGGAAGAATGATTATTTATTTCTTGATGAGATTTTTTATTATGGGATGAACTACTCACTCCTTGCTAGTAGATGTGTTTACTAGTGCAAAAAACAATAAAATAGTAGTTTACACAAAGAAAGTAAGTACTTGGGGAGAGGGAAATAGAGCAACTTGTGATGCACTCCTGTTAAAGGGTTTCCAAGTGTCACAAAGATGGAGAAGTAGGAGGAGGAGGAGGATAGCTTGAAAAAAAAATGTAAACAAGAAAATAAAAACCCTTTCCCCACTCTACAATGAAAAATTGTAATATATATCTCACTTAAACAAGATAGAAACCCATTTAATATACTTATTGATTTGATGAAAAACAAATGCATGAAAAGTAACACCAAATGTATATAAAATAATATGGATGGGAAGAGAGGAGATTCCAATTATGGAGGAGATATTACATCAATATAACCATAAATTTCTATGAAAAAATTGATCCAAATACCTTCTCCTTAGGGTTCAATCCTCTTAGGTCTCTCTTTATTCCAAACTCTCTTTTTAATGGTCTTCACTCTCTTCCTCTTAATCTTCCACAAATGATGAAAATGGTCCTACCCTTTGAATGAGAAGAATAAATTATCACATTATATTAAGTTCAATACCTTTAAATACGTAATATCCTTAATCAAATATAAAGGGGGCCCTTTTATGGGCTCATGGTTCTTCCTAGGCTTTTTACATGAAGAACAAGTTCACATTCTAGATCCATCTTGAAATATCCAAGATTTAGGTGCACTCAAATACTTTTACGAACGTGAAAAGAACAAGGTCGCTCGACAATATTTTCATGTTTAGAAAGTATAGAAAGAGCTTAAAGGTAACTCCAAGGGGTTCTTTTTTCGTATGACCTTTACGAGTCCGAAAAAGTGATAAAAGTTTACTCGGTTACATTCTCATGTATTTACAAACACGAGAAAGAAAAAAGACTAAGCTCGGGATTGTTTTCATTTTTACACAAGATTTAAAAAAAAAAAAAAAAAAAAGCTATGCTTGGGATAGATTTTATTTTTTCACAAGCTTAAACTAAACAAAACTATGTTTGGACTTGGTTTCATTTTTACACAAGCTTAAACTAGAGGAAACTATGCTTAAGGTAGGTGGTTTCATTTTTACACAAGCTTGAACCATAGAAAACTATGCTTGGGGCTTCCCAACACATTATCCAATGATGGTTGGTACATAGCCCCCAACATAAGAAGCTAGCGACTTTACTTCAACATGAAGTCCAGAGGCTGAAGGCATTGCCCCCCCAAGCTTTGATTCATCCAATGACATAGGAGGATGAAAAGAAGCTTCAAATATTATATGTAACAAAGTACTTAACTCAATTGTACGGGGGAGAAAACCTATTTCATTTTTTAATGAGCTTTCCATATAGGAGAAAAACTATGCTCGAGAATCTAGGTTCAATCCCTAGACCTATTTTTCATTTTTTAACGAGCTCGACACAAAAATAGGAACTATGCTCATAATCTCTATTTCATTTTTTAACGAGGTTGCCACAGATACGCGAAAACTATCCTCATAACTGGTTTCATTTTTTAACGAGCTTGAAATTAGAAAACCATGCTCAACGTTGGTTTAATTTTTTAATGAGCTTGAAATCAGAAAACCATGCTCAAGGTTGGTTTCATTTTTTAATGAGCCTGAAATCAGAAAACCATGCTCAAAACTCTCTTCTTGATCACAGCTTCCAAGAGGAAAGTGCTCTGGAAGGACACCATGTCAAGGGACAAAACTCGGTCATGGCTTCCAAGAGATCTTCACTTGATGGAAGAAACAAACTCTAGAAGGAACACATTTTGAGAGTCACAATAGGGGTAAAGAGATCAGGCTCCAATCGTCCTACCTAAGAGATCACCATGTCAACTACCGAATCCAAGTCATAAGAGTCTGAGCTTATAGTGAGAGGCTCATCTGCATCGACAACTGGAAGCATGGGAGACAACACCACATAATTGACCTATGGCAGAGGCGATACCGTTTACATATAAGAACCATTGAAGGAGGTCATGGAGGTCAAGTCATGACCAACGAATGAAATTTGATCAATAGTCACAACTCTTCCATCATGAGGGAAATATATGACATGAAAAAGAGTAGACACTATAGCTTTCATGGCATAGACATAGTCTCTCCCAAGGAGAAAATCGAAATCCAAGGGGTCTTGGACTACCATGATGTCAATAAAGATAGTTTTCCCTCCCAAAGTTATAGGAAACTAAGGAAGGGTCCCTAAAGGTTGACTGGTTCTTCTATTAAAAGATAACAGATTCTGCGTAACCAGTGCAAGTTGAGGATAACCCAAATCTTGCCAAGTGAGAGAGGACAAAATACTAATAGACGAACCTTCATCTATTAGCATTTGAGGAATGTCCCGACCACAAACCTATACTGTAATCTGGAAAGGAATGTGAGAGGGAATATGAGGTCTAGTTAGCACACCCCAATAAAAAATGATGGCATCATTAGTTGGAGGGGGTTCCATGAGAGAAGGAGGAATGTCCCCTAGTACGGTAGTGTCTGTATCAACAAGAAAAAATTCAGTAGAATCGGGTTTACTCTCTAGTGGGAGAGTAGGATCGACCAATGATGAGATTAGATCGACTGCTTGGGTTTCATTCTCCAAGGGGAGAATGGGGTCGATGGGTGGAAACGGATCGACCACTTGGGTTTCAATCTTTGGTGGGAGAGTGAGATTGACCGAGAATGGGATCAGATCAACCACTTTGTCAACTGGTTCAACTAAGGACATGACCAGATTGACTACATGATCAACTAGACTGACCATTAAAGGGACCAGATTGACCACTCCATCAACTACAGACGGGTCAAGTGTTATCTTGCGATAAGCAGCTGGAAGTTGAGGCTGTGAAACAATCTTGTTTTCCAGTAATTTTGAGGCTTCGTCTATACGAGGGAAAAGGTGAGTGAGATGACTCCCTTTGCATAACATGCATGGGAACTTGACTCTACTTTTCTTCTTCCCAACAATATTTTGACTAGTTGACAGGGGGTCATCAACATGTTGTTCAGAGGCCGACGACATGGAATGGAAAGGAGCTGTAGACCATGCATCTATAACCTTGGATAGAACAAGGAAATACTTAAGAAGATGGCTACCCTTACAAATCCTGCAAGGGTACTTGGGCTTACGGGTTGGTTGGGTGATCTTGGCATCATCAACGCTCCTAGAATGATTAACAGTAACTAGTTTCTTTCCAACATGTCTAGCTTTGGTTGGAGGTTTAGACCCTTTTGTATTTTTCTTTTTATTATTCTTCCTTTTCTTCTTCTTCTTAGCCACCGAGTTACTAGCTTCAGAACTTTCACTCAATGAAGAAGATGAAACGAAAGAAGACCTTGCAAGTGGAGAAGGTGAAGAAGGTGAAGGATCAACATGAGGTTGATGCTCTTGGGGGAAGGTGTTTACAACTGAAGTATTAACTGCATTCGAGATTACCTGAGTGGAAAACAACCATACTGGTAATCCAATTGTGAGACCTGGAAGGCTCAAAGTAGTGATGCGAGGAGGACTAATGTTTCCGTAAGAAGGAAAAATAAAAGGTTCCCCTGGAGCAAGGGTTCCCTCATTGGTCGTTCTGAGAACTGGCACCATTAAATATAAATCCAACCTAGAGTGTGCTAGGGAAAACAAATAACACACGCTAAAAATCTAGTAAGCAAACAAGCAAACAAAACCTTCTTGCAATGAATGCACTAGTTGGTGATGAAATCCAATGTCACGGGAACAATGTATGAAGGGGTTGAGATAGAGCGGGTGGAAAAGTTACGTTGACGACCTGCTTAACGGACTTATGCCTTGGTGCAAGCTCCCACACATAAACGTGGGTATACCCTCCAAGGAGCCCGAGTGAGTTTGGCCAACGTCGATTCCAGGTACCGTGAAGACTTGCCCCTCCACAGTCACCTTATGCAAAGACCCTAAAGAGATAGGCTACTAAGGTCACCAACTATGACAATGATGCCTAGGGAAATAGTCGATAGTCCGATCCACATGCAAAGGCAGTGTATCTAGCCCAAAATCAACTTGAAAGGCTTCCACTCATCATTGTGGGTATACCTTCAAGCGACCCCCATAATACGCACAATATCTACACCAAGACCAACAAAGCAGGGTGAGTAACTCTGCTAGTCTTAATGCGACCTCAGGTTTGACCCTTGTGTGAGAAGGGCTTCCCATTACAAAATGTAGCAATTGGATTTCATCGCTCCCTAACTCACAATTCTATGTTTGTTTGCATCTTTGGAAAGCTATCTTTCACACCTATTCCAAATCCCTACAACTAATCTAATGTAGGTTTGCTACCAGAAAATATAAAATGTCTAATCAATTTTTATAAGCGCTTTATTTTTAAGGCTGTTGTTACTCAAAAGGAAGATGGCGTGACAATATGGTGTTTTTGCCGACTTGAAATTTATGCAAAGAGATGAAGATGTAATTTTTCATTTCAATGAAAGATATGATACTAGAAGGAGAAAACATTTATCATTCCCAAATGTACAATGTACCAAAATATATTAAACTCATCAATATCAAGATTTTCAGGAAATGAATAGCTAAAAGCAATAGCAAATAGATATGAAACAAACACAACCCAAACAAAGTTTCTCTTTTAGCACGAGTTAGTATGAAAAAAGAAGTGTTCTTTTCACTAAACAATTCTAAAGAAAAACAAAGCTTTGTAACTAAAAGACACTCAAAGCAAGAGATCAAATCTTTCAAGAGAAAACAAGATAAAACAAAGAAAAGATGGCTAAAATCAGGTTCAAATCTATCAAGTAGATTGTAGTCAAACCCAACAAATCACCCCAAACACTTATCACAGATCTGGGCAGGAAAAACCATCAAAAACTAATTTTTTCACAATTTCCGCAAGCTGTAGACTAACACAGTATGTCGATCCCTGATTGTTGCAGGCCAGAGAACCAATATAGTGCGGAAGCTCCACACTGTGTCAAAAATGTAGGGTGCGTCAATCTTAGATTGCTGCACTGTCCCTCAAAGAAGGGTGTAGAAATAAAAGTAAAAATGAAAAAATAAAAAGTAAGAAGGTTTTCAGTGTGGTTTAACAGTCAGAGAGTCAATCTGGATCTCTTAGTGACTCAAAAAACAGAATCCAAGAAATCAAAGAAAGAAAACAAGGAAAACTAGGAAAACAATCCATTCCTCAGTACCGTCACCAATTTTGTTATCGGGCTAATTGTTAAGTGCGGACACAAATCAATTCCCCCTAGCTTCACTATGAAACTAGAACAAAACAAGACTTTATACTATTATTTCCTTAGATTTCAATTATCAAATGAGAAATGGATCTAGAACATACCTTTTAAATATCGAAGATCCGACTTCGCCAATGCAATCCAAGCTCCATCACGAGGCTTATGGAGAAATATCTGCAAAGGAACACAAGGAAACAAAGACAAATATAACAAAGTCTATTTGATATGAAACTATGTACATGATCAAGGAATCATACAATATGAACAAATAACATTCATATAGGAAATAAAAGCATATATGTATTAAATAATGTGGAAGAAAGATACAACCATATGCCTTGATGTCGTCAGGCTTCTTCCAACAGTTTCTTACTTCCCACACACTTCTACTTCATGGATTATGAGATTATAGATCTGATAGCTACTCACAATCTATCTTGACAAAGCAAAGCTCAAAGCCACTCTAACCAAGCTAACAATTCCAAGCCAAATTTCCAATCTAAAACCAAGCTCAAGCCAATCCAACTTTCTCTATGAGAGGTCCTCTCCTTTTATAAGCTGAAGAGGATAAGGCGAGAAGGTTAGGATGATCCCACTAAATCATAAAAGCGAGTAATATCCAAACCGTTCGGAGGACACCTCACCATAGAAGCTTCTCTTTCTATAAGCATCGAGAAGATGCTCGTTTTTCCCACGTACAGGAATTTCTGCACCCTAGCTATAGAGAAGCCTGTGGAAATTCCGCAACCTAGATTTAGAGAAGGTGCAAAAATCAAGCATCGTCGCACCTTGTGTATAGTGCAGCCTGTGGAAATCTTCCTTAATAGGGTTTTTACAAAGGAAAATACAATTTCTTCTCTCAGGGAAAGTTCTTCTCCTTTCTTTCTTCAGGAATTCAGGCCATTGACCCCTCTGAAGGCAATAGATAGGTTTAAATCATTAACGGTCATAGGAATGATGAAAATGATGTGTAACATCTGGTCATTTTAGGCCCAAGTTTGACCAGTCCCGAATGAAGGCTATTTAGAAGAATTGGAATTATGGGTTTAAAAATATAAAATAATTTTTTGATACCCATTTGAGAGATGCAAGTGGGTTCCCAAGCGCTCATAACATTGAGGCATTCTTTGTCCTGTTTTGATCAAATTCGTATTGTTTTAGGGTTGATTCAGATTAACCTCGAATGAAAGTGATTTTTGAAAAGAAAAATTATTCATTTGCAAATATGAAACCATATTTGGATACCCATTTGAGAGGTGTACACGTCGTCTTGATTGCGAGCGAAGACATGTAGTTCTTGGGCCCTTTTTTCTCAACTTCGGGTCATTCTAGGCCCAAGTTTGACCAGTCCCGTGTTGTTCTTGAGATTAAACCTAAGGCTTAAAGAATAATGTCAGGCATCAGAAATATAAAGGAATGTTTTTGAAAGGTGCTTTTTCTTCCGTTATTTATATAAGAATTAATCCTCGAATGAAAATAATGACAGAACGAGATAGAGGCCATAATTTGTTGTCTGAGTTGATTTATAAAATCAAGTGATGTGAGGGAAACTTACAAAACTGTTAAACAAAATGAGGCATCAATGCAAGATGAATCTTACCTTGTTCACAGTAGAAGAAAATAAAGAATTCACCAATGGAAGGATATGAGATACAGTAATCCAAGTAGCTTGCAGGTCTTGTATTTACTTATAGAAAACACAGAGAAAAAACTGCTTGGTTATCAAACAACCGATTTAATGTGATTGCAGTAGAAGTAGTACTAAATTGCAAACACTCACTTATCAAGGAATAACATAAAGAAAACTAGAGATATGGAATACACGAGGAAAACATAACTCAAACTGCATAAAAATTGGAATCCCTGTCTGCACTTGTATTAATTCTCACAAAGGGAGAGTTCTCTCCATTACATCTGGAAAGAAGCAGCCCCTGTTAAGTCTTCAAACTATATATTTATACAAAAATGATCTCAACCCTAAGTGGTTGGAATTTTCATAATTCAAAAACAGTAAATATTACAATATGTAAAATTTGAAGAGTTTCATTTGCATCTTCTCTGTCTCTTCGCATGCTGGCAGAGACATTTCTTCTTCTTGTCCTCCAGCTCGAAAATAAATGGCCTCTAATGATGAACTAAGTAAATAGTATTCACATTTTTTCTCATTTATTTCCATATGTGTTGGCTCTCCCTTGCTCGACACACTGAACACATTTGCCTACGAACTTCACCACTAACCTGGAAGGCTCTATTGTGTCATTCGCCTCAAAAGTATATGACTTATTTTCTATGTCAGACAACCTATCCTCCATTCTCTTGGTTTCTAAATATAAATAATATAGTCATAGACTAGGATTGACTATCCACTTATTAATCTGGATAATGTCAATTTGTTTCAATTGTAGGATTGTGACTCGGGCTTCTTCCATGCTTGTCTTGGAATTAATTTGATTTTTTTCTATATCAATTTTACCCAAGGATTCAAAGATACTATCTCTTTCAATGTCCAGTGACTCTTTGTCGAGTGAAGAAAATGATTCTTCACAAGATTTCTTCACTTCCCTGGATAATACTTTACTTTCAACTAGATTGGCCTCCTAGGTTTTTAGTATTATATCGCCTCGCCTTTGCTCTGAAAGAGACAATCTAGTGACCCTGGCTACTTCATCCTTTGTTGTTGATAAAACAACCTCCTGGAATGTAACTCGAGCTGCAGTGGCCTCTCTCTCCTTTATGTAAATGTTATTTAAATAATGGTATGCCACTCGATAATAGTTTTGAACAACTTCTACTTTAGTCAAAATGTTTTGTTGGGCTGATTCCAGCTCCTCATGCACCTCCAATGCTTGGGCTTGGAAAACCACCATATCCATTGTCGTCTTCTCAGTCAAGTTTATTTTTTCCTGCAGTTGTTTGACCAAATCTCCCTGTTGAATGGCTATTTCTCTACTTGCATGTGAATTTTTATGCATTTCATCTAGATTGATTTTGAGTTGCTGAATTTCCTATCTGTCACAGGCTCTAATTTTTTGAAAACCCTTATTCATCTCATTTCTCACACTCTATTCCACAATATTTATTTGGTTTTGCAACTGTTTCACCAATAGATCCTTCTTCTTCAGTTGTTCTTCTAGATTCCCAACTGAACACTGATTTGTTGTGGCAAAAGATCACAATGTGGCTGCCACTTCCATAGCAAATTCCGCCTCCTCTAAGGCCTGACCATCATATAGCACTATGTGCCTCTTGACAATTGCACCCTCCATTTGGTGTGTTTCTCTTTTTACTATATCCCTCCTCTTCTTGTTGAAGAAGAAGTTGGAAGGGGGTAGTTATTCAACCTAAATAGGAGTGAGATCCTCTATAAATATGAATTTTTCATTCGGGTTCCCCCTACTGGACTGTAAAGGTGTGACTAATTTGATAGGGCTTCCTATCTCGGTGGATGGTTGTTGCCCTACTGTGTTAGCAACTGATTTGTCTAGTGTGGACGGTGATTTTTCTTGCCCCTTTTTTATCAAAGCTTCAACTTGAGCTTTAGTTTGATCATCTAGTGGATTTGTCAACGTAGTATCCCCCTTCTATGTCAAAACCTCAGTTTTTTAGGAATTTCCTCAAGCATCCTGTTCACTAGAGCTCCCTGTTTCCAAGCTCTGGGTCACAATTTCCTATGTAGCTGGATATGTCAGGGATTATCCCTATAAGACTTTAGGAAGGCTATTTCTTTTGTGTCTTTGAAAATTATATAACTCGACTAATTTGTCTCGATCCATAGTTTGGACTCAGATCAACACTTCCTGATAAGATCTTTCTCCTCGGAATATCTCATCCTATGGGGAATCTTCATGCTCATATCTTTTTAGAATGTAAAGATCCATGTGATTTCCCATGATCTTCTAGGGATCGTGTTTCTTGAATTCAATATTAACAAGCTTAATGTCTTCTAGGGCCATGGCCTCTACTTTTGAGTGCCCAAAATCTAACAGTGATAACATACCAACATGCAAAGGAATGACGAACCATACCTTTTTTTGCGCTGCTTTTAGTTCTTTACTGATTCCGCCTAGCATAGTTTGATGTGATACCTCTTGGCACACCAATCGATATGGTATAAACCTTGATGTAAGAGAAATGTTCCTCAATGTACCAATCTGCTATTTTTCCCAGGCTCTTGTCTGAAATCCTGGAAGGTGGGCAACCGTATATAGCGATATGCATCAACACCACCACATAGTTGCAGATTTCATAGAAGAAATATTTCGATTTATCCTCCCACGGCTTGGAATGATAGAAATGTATTAGTTCATAGCTGGTTGGAGTCTATCTCTAGCTCATCAAAGGAAATGGTGTCATAAAAAAAACGACATCCATAATGTATGCTGACATGTAAAATGGGGTAGGTTTCCCTTTGGCTTTCAATGACTGATATTCTATGATTTCCCTGACCAAACTGTCAAATAATATTTTTTCCCAATCGAAGGAATACCCCTCTGCTATTGTATGCATGATTGGTACCCATGGTTGATCTAGGAGGCTCCCAGGCTCAGAAAATGCTCAAAAATCAAAGTTCTCGAAATTGGATGAAACCAATTCCATTGCGACCGACTCATCACACTGATTCTGACAATATATTTACTTTCTCAAACGAACGATGTATGTGAGAGTTATCGTAATCTGACAGTTTTCTCAAACAACTAAAAATTCAAAGGAGTGGTGAAAATTCAATGTTGACGTCAACATGATATCACCAATGACACCTCATGATGCAGAATTGGACCAATGGCAGTGTAACAAGTGGCAGCAGTTGACTGGGAAGATGTGGATGGTAGATCCAATCAGAATTGGACATCTGGAAAAATTTGGTCAAATTTTGAGGTGCCATGTGGCCCAGGCATGGGCAGGCACGTGGCACTAGGTCAGGGTCGAATAACAAGTTTAAAAGTTTTGGGGGTCCGTGGGTTTTGAACCCACAAACACCCACCAAGCTCAAGCCTTAAGAAATATCCCAAACACCAAAGCGCCACATATGAGTCTTGTTAATTATAACATATTTAAA
>WSFP011457884.1:0-19155 GCA_009831015.1 Picea engelmannii | reverse complement strand
ATTTACATGGTTCACCCAGTGTGGGCCATGTCCACCAGAGAAATTGCCAGGTCCTTCCTTTATTATTATCCAGCAAAATGAAGGGATACAACCTACAACAAAACCCGCTATAACTTCCTCTTCTTTCTCTCACAGTCTTCTCTCTCAAAATACAATATTCACCATCCACGATAGCCGCAATACATTTCCCTCATAAAAGAGGGTTGCCTTCTAGGGAAAAAAACCCTAACATAATCTCTACCGTTAGATCTGCAACCTTATAATGAATGGTGCAGATTTACAATGAAATTAAAATATACTTTTATAAGGAAATTTTTTCTTCGGGGGATTTGCCGCCGAACCCCCGTTGGGGGCCCGCTTGCCCCTAGACCCCCCAGCTAGGGGGATAGGCCCCTCGGACCCCGTAGAGGGGGTACCCCCCCCTCTGCACTCCCCCGCATGGAAGAGTGTACATACTTCTAGGGTGTAAATACTTCATGGGGTATAAACATGGCTGAAAGTAAAAGACCTATAAATCAAGAAGATAATCAGGCTCCACAACCAACATTGTACTCATTGGGTGACATTAGTACCAATTATCATACCTTGATGATGAGCTTCAAATATGTGAATGGTACAAAGGTGGTATTGAGGGGCATGTCTACAAAAGCTCCCAGGACAATGTCATAAAAGAGGATGGAGAGGATTTCCATACACGTGGATGTGGTGTACGTGGTCGAATGCTTGAATACCATGCAAAAAGTATAAGACGGTAGACATAAGTATCAGAAAAATATTAATTCATTACCGAGTCAATATGATCCGATATTTGGAGCAATACCCCTAGGGTGATCACCCGACAGAGGATTTGAGCACATGATTGAGATGGAGGAGTGTGTGACACCAATGATCACCGCACCATACATGCATCCTAGGAGATTCAAGGATGAGATCAAAAAACGAATCAAGGAATTTCTTGAAATGGGGCACATCAGGCCCAATACTAGTCCATTTTATTCTTTCATGGTATTGGTCATGAAGAAGGATGGCATGTTGAGGATGTGAATAGACTATCGTGCGCTCAACAAGAAAACAATAAAAAATAGATACCCCATTCCACGTATAGATGAGTTGATGGATGAATTACATGGGTAAGCCTACTTCTCAAAGATAGATATTCACTCAGGCTACCATCAAATTTGCATCAAGGAGAAAGATATTGAGAAGACAACTTTCAGGTGCCATTTTGGTCATTTCAAGTTTTTGATCATGCCCTTTGGGTTGACCAATGCACCAATAACCTTCCAATATTGAATGAAGCATATTTTCAGATTTCAATTGTTGAAGTATCTTCTGGTATTCTTCGATGACATCTTGATATATAAAAATACTTGGAAAGAACATTTGAAGAATTTAGATGAGGTATTGAGCATCATGCGGTCTGAATCTCTCTATGCCAAAGAATCCAAGTGTGAATTTGGTATGAGATAACTTATATACCTAGGCCACATCATCAGTGAGTAGGGGGTGCAGGTACACCAAGAGAAGATCAAGGCCATTTTGGATTGGCCAACACCCAAGAACATCACAGAGTTGAAAGGGTTCTTTGGGTTATGCAGTTACTACAGAAGATTTGTGAAGGGGTTTTCAGAGTTGGGGGCACCGCTCACAGACTTGACTAAGAAGGGGGGATTTCAACTAGACTGAAGAATTGCAAAATACTTTTTAAAAGATCAAGGAAGTGATGAGCACGTTCCCAATGTTGGCACTTCCCAACTTCACACGACCATTTGTATTAGAATGTGATGCATCATGGGAGGGAATTGGAGCAGTATTGATGTAGGGGGGCACCCCATAGCTTTTGACAGTAGGAAACTTAGGGGGATAGAAAGAATTTATTCCATCTATGACAAGTAAATTCAAGCTATCATGCATGCCTTAACCAAATTCAAATAATATTAGTAGGCAACAAATTTGTGGTAAAAACATATCATAATAGCTTAAAGTATTTCTTAGAAAAAAAATACCTTAGTGAGAGACAACATAAATGGGTCAGAAAGGTCTAATCCTTTGAATTTGACATTGAATATGTAAAAGGCAAGAAAAACATAGTAGCATATGCCATATCTAGGAGACCAACAAGTTTATCATTGACGGATATATCTATAGACTAGAAGGCTCATTTAATAGTGGAATACTCAAAAAATAAATTTTCCCATGAGTTGTTGGATGGGAAAGTTGTGGATGAGAAGTAAAAAGTATTAGATGAGGTCATCTTCTATAAGGACTGAGTCTACTTAGTTCCAAAATCTGAACTCAATAGAAAAATTATGATAGCAGTTCATGATTCACCATTAGCAAGAAACCAAGGATATTTCAAAACATACAAACAGGTCAAGGAGAGATTCTCATGGAAGGGTCTCAAGGACGATGTGTTGAAATGCATCCAAGAGTCTGTGACTTGTCAACAAAACAAGTCAGAGCAGACACACCCTTGAGGGTTAGTTTAACCTCTACTTATTCCGGAGCAGAAATGGGAGAGAATTTCCATGGACTTCATCACAAGGCTACCTAAGGTGCAGGTAGAGACTGTATATTTGTTGTGGTCAATAGACTGACCAAGTTTATGCATTTATTTGCAATTCCAATAGAGTACAAAGAGAACAAAGTTGCAGAGCTATTCTTCAGAGAGATTTTCAGACTTCATGGCCTGCCAAAGTAGTGACAAATATGGACACTTCATCAGTGCATTATGGCAGGAGTTGTTTCGGTTGGTGGGCACAAAGTTGACCATGAGCACTAGTTACCACCCACAAACAGATGTGCAGACAAAGATAGTAAACAAATGGGTGGAGGGGTATTTGAGGAACTATGTAAGGGAACAAAAATGAACATGGGTGGAGGGGTATTTGAGGAACTATGTAAGGGAACAAAAATGAACATGGGTGAAGTGGCTCTACATGGGAAAAAAATTCTACAACATGACACATCATATGTCTATCGGGATGACACCATTCATATCCTTGTACAGGTATGATGCACCATAATTCATAGAGGTGGTATTTTGGGATAACAGCCCCCCCACAGCTACGGATTGGATAGAGGAAAGTCAGGAGATCCTCAAAATCCTGAAAGACAATTTACAAGTAGCACAGAACCAACAAGAATTATATGCAAACAGACATTGGGTAAAGCGCAGTATTGAGGTGGGGGACTTAGTATTCTTGAGGTTGAAGTCATACAGTCAAACTTTCTTGAAGAGAAGTGGGGAAAAAAAAACTTAAACCCCAATTTAATGGACCATACAGGATCACCAGGTGGGTGGCAGAAGTGGCTTACGAGTTAGAGCTATCGGAAGGAAGAAAGATCCATAATTTGTTCCACATTTCTTTCCTCAAAAAGGTAGTGGGACAACATATTACGACTTCTGAGGATTTTCCACCATTGGATGAGGAGGTCTAGTTGGAACTGGTGCTATAGCAGGTCTTGGAGCACTGGGAGCGAAGATTGAGGAGTTGGATCATAAGGGAGTGCTTAGTCAAATGGAGGGGACTACTAGTTGAGGACACCACATGGGAAGGAGCTTAGATCCTAGAGCACATCGTCTTGATGTTTCTTGAGGACAAGCAATCTTGACAAGGGAGTATTGTAATATCCCCTTCCTGATGATGAATCCAGTAGGGAGCGAATTAGTATTCTATATGTTCTTGTAGACTATAGTCGAGAGGAAAAAAAAGGAATAACACCTTTATTTGATGTCATTTAACCAAAAGTATAAAGTGAAAGTGACATTGGATAGTAAAAAAAGAGAAAAAGGTGTTATAGGTGACTTAAATGATTATTAAAGATAAAACTTAGGAAAAGTCAGTTAATTAATTAAAGTGAACGTGGAATTAGATGAGGTTTGAGTATAAAGGAGGAAAAGTGACCTAATTCAAATATTATTGAGAATTGATTTGAGAATTGGACACCATAGGAGAAGTCAAGCAACTTTTTGATGTTTTGTGGATTTGTGGAGGAAACCACCACCATTGATAGATTTCAGTGTTGAAAGACACACTCTAATCCATCAGAATAATCACTCAAATTCTTCATCAATATTTAGAGTACAGGATTGAATCCTTCCTCAAGGATTCACATCAATTACAGCTTCAGTATTCAGGAAGATTCATATCAGAGATATAGAATGGATTTATCTTGGCAGCGTGACAGTTTGGAGGAGGATTGAACACTCAAATAGGTCGATAGGATTGGAGAAGCAGGGTGAACCTAAACCCTAGAAACCCATTTGAGAGGGAGCTAGGGCGCTTCCATTAGGATAGATCCCAACATTTTATGATGGTTATTTCTCTTGGGGAATCATTTTCATCAGTAGCCAGTGTGTGGAGTATCCCAACAGTTGATTCAAAGAACCGACACTGCAACAACAAGCTTCCATAGGCTAGAAACTTACTCTTGAGATAGATAAAGTCATCTAGAGAGAGGAGCAACCCATTTGAGACATATCCCATCAAATTCTGAGGAGTATTGATATTAGTTCTCAATTTCCAGTCAGATCTAGCAGTTTGACATCATATTCTAGACTTCATGTAGTGTTTTCTTCCATGCATGTAGCACTTTCGACTTGCAATGTTTTCTGACATTAATTTTATCAACTGAGGATTTGTCTTTTTCTCTCAAGATTGTAAGCAAAATCTATGCGGATAAGTTGTAGAGGTTTAAATCGTGTATATAGTTCATTTACAACAAATATGGATTCATCTAAATTATTGTGACAATCAATTTCTTCACACATTAACTACAACATTTGAAACTAATGCTTTAATCAAAAGGAAATATATTTTGAGCAATAACACACCCTAAAAAGAAACATCAATTAATTACTGAACTCATTCATCTATCCAGAAAACAACAATTTAATCTATAAAAACGCCAATGAATCAATCTCTCAAAGAACAATGATTAATCAACCTATTCGAAAGGAACAATGATCTATTTATATTTAACAAGGAGAAACAAATGCAAACTTAATGAAAAGAATCAGTAAGTGATAAATTGACAACAATCAGTAATGGAACAACAATCGATAATTTCCAAATAGAACGTCTAATCTCTGCAAATGGAATAACACAATCAAATCATAATAGAAAAATCACATTAATGAATCTATTCTAATTGTTGAAGGAAATATCAACCCACAGAATTACCACAGAATTGATAAAAATACAGATAAGATAGTAGCTCATGTCGACTGGGCCCACGGTCTTCAGAAGATACTGTTATGAAAAAATCAGTACATGGAAATGGTCAAAATGCTTGAAACTTCCATTAATTCCATAATTTATAAGTCATTTACAACTGGGTTGTTGTACAGAGTATCAACAATTAGGAGAACAGAATTATGGAACACCCTCTCTATCATTCACTCTTCTATATATATTACAATAAGACAAGTGAATTAAGTTATCCTGAGGATCGAGAGATCCTCGGGATTGCTTTTAATATTTTATGAAGATTTCAAGATAAAAATCAATCTTCCTTGAACCATCTTGTGCCTGATTTAATATTTAACGGCATGTGCATCTTTACTATCTTCTTTATTATCCTCGATTAACAACAATTTCCCATTTCTGCATAAAATCAAAGCAATTCAAACCCAAAGTTTAGAAAATATCGAATATTATTTTCAAAATCTTTTTAATTATTTTCTTCCCTAATTACTTCAAACTAATAGAAAAGTCAACAAAGAATACATCATAAACCAAAGTAACAAGGAGAATATTTATACCTTTTTCTCACCCCAACATACCCCCCAACTTACCTTTTTGCATCTCCTAATGCAACAAGATAGTTCATATGCAGGGCAATGAGACTGTAGGGTGGAGAGGTCTCTTATTTGTACCTCCAGAAACCATGCTTACCTTTAAGTTCTTCAAAAGAAGTTTCTTCATGTTTCTTACAGAGTTCATAAACACATTGATAACCCTCTGGAGGATACCAAATAATGTGGTCACTGTACCTGCATCCAATCCAGGAAGGCCCTACTTCCATGATCATATTGGAATACCTTTCTAATCTGAGAAAAGCTACTTGAAAATTATTAAAACTAAATGGTTCCATGTTCTTGATTTCGTTTGAAGAGACACTCCATCTTAATTTGACAGTAAAAAGGGATTCTTCTCTAATTTCTCCAAAGTACTGCAGCCCTGAATATATAACATGTCTATGGATGGGAGAAAAGGATTCCACAACCTTTTCTCTCTTCACAAATGCTCTATGTTGCATAATAGTGTCAAAGGTTTTATGATCCAGATGGATTTTAGTGGCCACCCACCTATTCCAACTAGCTCCTTGTGTTCATTTTTGTTCAGCATGTCTTTCTATACTGCTTGATAATTGTTAGTTCTACACTTATGGGGTTGTTTGAAGCCTCTCACATTCTCCAATTGGATATGGGTGGCCTCTCACCTAATCCAACTGGCCTATTTTGTATGTTTTCATGTCAACACATCTTGTTGTACTTTCAGGACTATTTTGAGGCCCTAAACATTGTTTTTTTTACTCTCCATAGTTAGACTATAGACAGAGTCAAAGTTTGATGACATAATGTGTAGCTCTCTGAAATAAATTTCCAATGGGCTATAACACGCCTAAAATAGAGGTTGCATGCAAACGTTATGACCCTAGGAAGTTGAGGTACCAAATTACACCAACTTACCTGGAATAGGGCCCACATGACTTTTGGCGTTTCACCTTCTAGGGTTAGGTTTTTGGATGTCTAGGGTTTTTGGAATTCATGAGTAATATGAAAAGGGCCTATAGAGCCCCATTGTAATCCATTTTGCTAAGACATATGCGCGTAGAAGCCACATATCTTCTCAAATATAGCTACCATCATTCGAGCAAGTTTCAATTCTGCAGTTTTACAGTTTCATCATATTTCATTATTTAATAGAGGATATTGTTCATTGAATATTTGTGTTATTCTTCCTATCTATGTGCTTATGGTATTCAATCTGTAATCAGTTTGTTCCGCTCCTAAATATGGATCAGTGGTATCAGAGAGGTCTGTTCTTCATTTATTTTTCTTCATTCATGTCCCCGACAAGGTCTGGGTACAAGAAGTTTGGACTCGAACCAATCGATCCATTACTAGATCAGTCACACCGAGCCCGAAAAAAACCCATGGGAGACGAAAAAGAAATATGATGGATCAAGAGATCCTATTAAAATATTGCTTGAAGAAACCCTCGCATGACAAAGGAACGAAATGATGGACAACTTCACACAAATCCTTCGATGGTTTCCCACGGGAGAAGCATATTCATCAAGTGTCCATGCAACCCCCTTCAAGGTACAGGTAAATTTTGATATTCCATTATTTGAAGGACCAATAGATGCGGATGTTGTCGATAAATGGTTAAATCTACTCAAAGTATATTTTTCGGTCCACAACTTTTTCGATTGGGAAAATATCACTTTTGCACTCCTCAAAGCCATTCCCCATGTTAAAGATTAGTGGGATACCTACTCTGAGAAAAGGGTCATGGAGGAATATACAATTTTTGTGGTGGCCCCTACATGGGATTACTTCCAAGACGCCATTGAAGAACAATACTACCCTGTTGGAAGTTACAAGGACCAGTACACCAGATGGACCACCCTACGTCAAGAAAGAGACAAGACAGTACCAGAATTCACCATTATTTTCCATACCCTCCATACCAAATTGGGTATCAAATATTTTGAGCATCATCTGGTGCTCAAATACCGCAGTTTTTTTCATAGATACATTCAAACAGAAATGGAGTTCCTGGAAATCGCCTCGTTGGGCATAGATTATAGATACGTTGTCAAGATCAAGCAGAAATTTAAGAAAAAATGGCAAGAGATTGGATCTGCAAACCCCTCACAGATGAAGAAGGGAAAAGGAAACCCCAACCCACACAGTAGGGGACCAATTCATGATGGTCACCCTAAGGAGAATCCATCCAATATAATCTGAAGAAGGACACGGGAAAATGGTGTGAATACCATAAAAGTCCTTCGCACAACACCGACAAATGTCGCTCCAAGAAGTCCCTCGTGGCTGAGCTAAAGGCTTCTGAGTTAGAGGTTGATTCTGATTCCAAGTCAAATCCTGAAGGAGGGAAGCGAATTATCGATGTTGAACCCAGTGCCATGGTGGCTACCACCAAAGTCTGGCCAAGCGAACCAGGAGAACTAGTGGAAGGGGAATTCCTCTTTCACTCGTAGATGTGGGACAAGGGGGCTCTGACTCCCTTCATTGTCGGCAATGGTAGTCAGAAGAACCTAATTTTAGCAGAGGTCCTCAAGCAATTGAACCTGCCAATGACACCACACCCGCAACCCTACACCATTGAGTGGCTTCATCAAGGAAGAGATCTTTGTGTCAACCAACAGTGTCGCCTATACTATGGCATCAAGCCTTTTAAAGATGAGGTACTATGTGATATTTCTCCCATTGAAGTTTGTGATTTTCTTTTAGGAAAACCATATTTTTGGAAGCATCATACTATGTATGAGTCTAGACCCCATAGTGTTATTATTACTTTGGGTAGACAATTGTACAAGATCCCAAAGGTGGTACCACCTACTATTATTTCTTTAATCTATGCTAAGCAATGAAGTAAGGTCATTTCACAAACTAGGAAGTTCGTCTTCTTTGTGATCTGTACTCACAGTAAGTAGAAGGTCACAGCCACATTCATGGTCTCTACACAACACCTCTCTTTGTAGCAGAAGCAAGTGGACGGGACCATGGAATAATTCATAGACATCTTCATCTCACCTATAGGGGTACCGACACACTGCCAAGTCAAGCATCCAATTGATCTGACCCCCAGTTCGCCTCTGCCTAATGGACTAGTATATCAATGCTCGTTGATGGAAAATGGCGAAATCAGGCGTTGGATCTAAGAGCTTCTCCAAAAAGGGGCACATCAGACCCAACTCCTCCCCTTGCGGAAGCCTGATTGTACTGGTGCAAAAGAAGGACAAGAATTGGCGACTTTGCATTGATTACAGAGCCTTAAACAAAATCACAATTAGGAACCGCTATCCCATTCCCAAGATTTATGACCTTCTTGACCAACTCAAGGGGGCCAAGTTCTTTAGCAAGATTGACCTGAAGTCTGGCTACCACCAAGTTCCCATCAATCCAACGGATGTCTGGAAGACAACCTTCAAGTCTAAGGAAGGTCTCTACGAATGGCTAGTCATGCCCTTTGGCTTAAAAAATGCACCAGCCACTTTCATGAGGTTGATGGAAGATGTATTGAGACCCTTCACCAACTCCTTTGTGGTAGTATGTTTGGATGACATCCTTATCTTCAGGAGAACGTGGGAGGAGCACATGCGGCATATTCAGCAGGTTTTGAGCACTCTACGACAACACAAGCTTTATGCCAACTTGGAAAAATGTTATTTTGGCATGAACATGGTCCAATACCAGGGCTACATTTTTTATGAGCATGGGGTACATGTTGATCCATCTAAGATCCAAGTCATCTGTGACTAGTCAACCCCGACCACACTAACTGATCTCCAAAGCTTCTTAGGATTCTCCCATATTGCTTGAGCCCTCAACCAGGTGACCAAGGGTAGTGGTAGGGCCAATTTCATGTGGGGGAAGGAACAACAATGAGAATTAGATGATCTAAAACATCGTTTTTGCTCAGCTCCAATACTCTCCTTTCCCAATCTACAACAACCATTCGATATTGAGACTAACGCATCTGACTATGTTGTGGACCTAGTTCTCACTCAACACGGGCATCCTGTGGCATACCATAGTGAGACACTCTCTGATATTTTCCATAAATACCCCACTAATGAAAAGGAAATGTATTCCATTGTAAAAGCCTATCGTCAATGAAAACATTACATTTTGGGGACAGAGACGATCATACACACTGATCACAAGCCTCTACAGTTCATACAAACATAGGGGAAATTGCATAACGACCTCCATCAAAAGTGGTCCACCTACCTGCAACAGTTCCATCTCAACATCAAGTATAAGAAAAGTATCTCCAATCATGTCACTGACTGCCTCAGTCAGCCTCTTGTGGATGCACTTACCACTGTGCTCCATTCCTATGGACATGAAACATCGGAGTGGCCCCAACTTTACTAGCAAGATCTGGACTTCACCACCACATATCAGCTCTTGGGTACAGGCTCCACTATCACTAATTTTCACATTCAGGATGGACTTTTATGCCACCTGGGCCATCTATGTGTTCCTACAAGAGAGCATGCAAAGATGATTTGGGAAGCCCACTATAGTCGGGTGGCAGGACATTTTGGTGTAGAGAAGACTATGGTTGTCCTTCAGAAACATTTTCATTGTCCAAAAATTTCACTGGACGTCAACAAGTATATCATATCTTGCATTGTCTGTGCCATTGCCAAGCCGGCCATCAAGAAGCAATTCTTATACACCCCTCTGCCTATTCATGAGAATCTGTGGGAGTCCATCTCCATGGATTACATGTTTAGTTTTCTGACCATCGAGCATGGAAATGACTGCGTGTTTGTGGTCGTTGATCGGTTTTCAAAGATGGTTTTCCTCACATCCTGTAAGAAGACTATCACAGCGGCCACTACTGCCAAGCTCTTCTTTGAACGAGTTTGGGTTCACTTTGGGATACCACAGACAATCATCTCGAGTCGCTGGTCTCTTTTGGACACCAAGCTCACAAAATCCACTTCTTTCCACCCCCAAACCGATGGCCAAACTGAGGTCGTCAATCGAATGATTGTGCACATCTTGCGCATGTACAATTAGAAGCATCCCTATACATGGGACGATAGTCTCCCATATGTCTAACATAGTTACAATAGGGCTCTCCATAGTTCCACCAGCCATAGCCCATTTCAGGTGGGTCTGGGATTCCAACCCTTAGGACCCATTGATTTTTCACTTCCTCTTGCCATCGCACAGACAAACTCTTCCCATGATTAGTCTGCAATCGACAAAGCCACCAGATTCATTGAGTGGATTCAACACATCCTCCAACAGGTCCAAGAGATTTTGTAGAAATCCAATGCTAAGTACAAGCAACACCATGATAAACACAGGGTACCACACCAGTTTCAGGTTGGCGACAAAGTCTGGTTACATTTGCAGAAGGAGAATCTCACCAGACCCCATCGAAATATTTGGCCACTTCGTTATGGGCCTTGCACTATCACCAAGGTTGTGGGTAGAAATTCTTTTGAGCTCAACACTCCACCCTTCCTTGGTCTGCATCCAGTATTCAATGTGTACCTCCTTCGGCCATATTTTCCACCCTTATTGGACACCTCTAAGATTTTTGAACAGCTGACACCAACATAGCTCAACCCTGACTGCATGGAACAATCATCCACCAATCAAATAGTGGACACACGGGTCAAGGGAACTCACCAACAACAGATCCAACTTTATTGGGTTGTTAAGGAAGGGCAACTCCTACACCAAGGAAAGTGACTCACCCGGGGCCAAATCCAATAGAATGTTCCTCACCTGATGGGGGAAATCAATGCAATGGAGACCATTGTTTTGTAAACGGGGATGATTGATACAGATGGATGTTGGTGGCCACCAACCTATTCCAACTAGCTCCTTGTGTTCGTTTTTGTTCAACATGTCTTTATGTACTTCTTGATAATTGTGAGTTCTACACTTATGGGGATGTCTGAAGCCTCTCACATTCTTCAGGTGGATGAGGATGACCTCTCACCTAATCCAACTGGCCTATTTTGTATGTTTTCATGTCATCACATCTTGTTGTACTTTCATGGTTGTTTTGAGGCCCTAAACATTATTTTTTTTACTCGCCATAGTCAGACTGTAGACGGAGTCAAATTCTAATAGTGGAATGTGTATGTCTCTGAAATACCTTTCCAATGGGCTATCACACGCCTAAAATGGAGGTCGTATGCAAACGTTATGACCCTAGGAAGTTGAGGTACCAAATTACACCAACTTACCAATAGGGCCCACATGACTTTTGGCATTTCACCTTCTAGGGTTAGGTTTTTGGATGTCTAGGTTTTTGGCATTCATAAGTAATATGAAAAGGGCCTATGGAGCATCATTGTAATACATTCTACTTAGATGGATGCGTGTAGTATCCACATCTCTTCTCATAGATAGCTACCACCATTCGAGCAAGTTTCAATTATGCAGTTTTACAGTTTCAGCCTATTTCATTATTTAATAGAAGATATTGTTCACTAAATATTTGTGTTATTCTTCCTATCTCTGTGCTTATGGTATTCAGTCTATAATCAGTTCGTTCCACTCCTAAATCTGGATCAGTTTAGAAGGTTCTCCTCTGACCCATAGGTCAGCCCATTTTCTCTTTTCATAAAGACCTTATGTTCCTTGGCCCATCTAATTTGATTTTTGGAAAAAGATAAAAAGGCGTGAAAATGGATATCCCCAGTGAACAGATTGGGTTTCTCATCTTTGTTTTCTTCTAAAATGAAATTATGAAGATATAATTCACACAAAAAGTATTTTACTACATCATCTTGTTCTTTGAAACACGAAACAAAATTAGAGACAATGGAAAACTTAGAAGGTGTTCCTTCCCTAGTTTCTTTCAATTTTAATAACATATATCGTTACAAGAAAAATAGAGCATAATTATTAGCAGGGGCCCTGCAAGCTAATATATCAGAATAAATAGAGAAAATGTTTTTTATTTGCTCCAAAGCTCCATCAAGATGACCCTGGACCTTCTTTACTTTTTCTCTTGCTCTGCTGAGATCAACAAAGGTTTCATTTTTAGTCGTTGACATTGCTCGGAGTTGTTTGAAAATTCTCTAATGCTTTGTTACTGGCACCATTTAATTTCAGCATTGGGTTAAGGTCTGTAGGGATTGTTCCAATTCTGCTTCCATTCTCCTAATAGTGGCATTATGTTCAGTAGAATGAAGCACCCCTTCAGTCTGAACAACGTTTTCTACTATTAATGGAGCATATGTTTGAGTTTATGTTTCAGTTGAATACAAGGGGGCATGAAAATCTATTTGTATTTCAACAAATTGAGTATGAATTTCCCCTATTTGAACCCTTCCAGCAGGAAGTGGATTTTTTCCCTACATTCTAAATCTCCTAGATTTGTCCTTCCTATAGGACTTGTCAGACTATTCTAGCCGCTTCTTAATTCATCTAATATTTCCCTTCAATATGCCATTTTCTTGTTTTAATACCTTCATTCTCTTGACCTTCCTCCTTAGTGCCTTATTCTCATGTTCCAACTCTCTGATTCGTCTATTGCCTTCTTCTGTTGTTTCTTTATGTCCAAGGGGAATTTCAAAGTCTTCAAAATCTTGTTCAATTGGAAATTCATTCCCTGTATCCTATGGGCATTCTTATTGCTCTAAAGGGATTCTCTCCTTAAACTAAGGCTTTGGATTTTTTTCTACATCAGTAGATTCCCTCATAGGAGAGGATGGAATCTCTACATTAGGATTATCAAAGACAGAGATTGAAGGAGGAGAGGTTGGAGCTTGGGATTCTTCTGGGCCATCTGTATCTTTAATAAGAGACATTCCAAAATTTCCTAACACTTGGGCCATCTCCTCTTCATATATTTCAAAGAAATCATTTTTCTACCCTACAGGGTTTTCATGTGATGGCTCTTTTGTTTGCATAGTCTCTTGAGTGTTTTTAGGTTGTCTTGTCTTCCTACCCTTTCTTCTTTTAACAACAGGGGTTTTAGGAGAAGAAGTTGTTCTTTGTCTTTTCCTTTTTGATGTTTTTGCTTGCATAATCTGAGTTTCTTCTTTTGACTGCTCCTCTACCAACTGAATAAGTTTTTTTTCAATTTCAGGTTGGCTGGATGGTATTTCTATTTGAGCACTATCTCCCTCTGGCTGAACTACCTCAATTCCTTGTGGAGGAATTTCAGGGTGGATTTCTGACTGGGGAACTTCTGGTTTCTCTATTTGCAAGGGTCTATTGAGCTCAATTAGACTACTGTTAATTTTACTAGCCCATGATGTCTAATTACGTTATTAAGGTATTTATCTTTTTGAGTTCTTCCAGCTACCTTATGCAAAATGTTATTTAAAAGAAATGGCAGATTTAATACTGATCATTGTTTTAACGTTGCCAATAGCTTGAGGTGGTGAGGTCTCACCACTTCATATCATCCATCGCATGTAATTTATCTTTGCACCACTGCTACTAGCTCCCTCCAAGGTTCACTAAGAGCAATGGGGTTGAGGCCTTTTCCTTTCTTGTCAAATTCCTCCCCTGGTCCTACAAAGGATTCCATAGCTTCCTAGAGTGTTATGTATTTACCAATCCATTTTGTTCCTTCATTTGGAAAGCATGTAACCTCAGCTATGATGTCGTCAGTGACTAGTATTTGCATGCCCTGAAGTATTGAGATTTCCCCCTGTATATTTTGGAAGAATGCTAACACAATATTTGTATCAAATCCTTGCAACCTATTCTAATATTGTGTCCATCCTAAATGTCTTACAATTTCCCTGGCATGATCAGTAACTCGCAGCAGTGTAGGTTCGCGGTGAATAATTCAACCACCCAAATTTTCTGTAAGAAAAATGACACAACTATCGTTCACACTTGTGAAACTTGTTAAACCATCCTGTAAAAGAAAATTAACATAAATCGTGTATTTAAGAAAATTACATAACAATATAGTGTAGCTTCCCATTGTATGTAATTATTATGGCTTATCGTTAACTTGTGCGGAATGTCCACCCCCCCCAATGAGTGAAAGGTCAACCTCGACTAGTCATATGTGTGAACATATTAATGATGGGCAGTCAAGTGATGGATTATTTATTATGCAACCGCGGATGGGTAGAATAATTGTTAACAATTTCCAAAGCAACTTAATATTAATCATGGAAATGAATGATAATCATATGTTTTATGGAAAGAGCAAGCCCAAATACCAATATACAAAGTGTTAAGGAAGAAATTCTAAATATTTCTAATATGTCCAAGTTTTATAAGCAAGCCACTTGTGATAATTTTGTTATCCTCCCTTGTTTTGAATATAGAAAGAATGATAGCCTCTTCTTAAAGAAAGGAAATCTATGAGCAAAATAAAAATTTGGTGAATTAAGATAAACTTCAATACCACAGGCAAAGCCATTGTTGCCAGCAGGCGTCCATAGCCTCGACGGGGTTGCCATTTAACCCATAGATGAGCCAGTATCCTTAATAGTAATTTGAATAGTCTTTTCCCAAAAAGGCTACAATCCTGGTTTGGTAGCCAGATAACAACAATGCCACTCACTAGATCATAACAAAGTGAACAAGTCGGCTCGTGATGAGACCTCTTTTCTTTTGACCCTAAATGCCAAAGGCCATTGCCCTGGTGTGGTAGTCATAGTGGGAATGTCACTTATGTTAATCTCTTATGATTGTGGTAGGTTGGCTCATGATGAGACCCCCTATCCTTTTTGAGAGAAGGTTTTTTTTTCTTTTCTTTCAATATTATTATTATTAAGGTTTTATTTTATTGTATTTTTATCTCTTTTTTATTATTATTAAGGGAGGCTCATCTACTCCTTAAGAGTTCAGGATGGCATAAGAAGTGTAAGAATGTCGAGTAAAAATGTGCCTTAGACTCCTTATTATGATGTGAAGGAAAATCGTCATTCAAGTATTTGTATATATATAGGGAAAATAACTAATTATGGTGGTTATGGATCATGAACAATATTAAGATAATTCGGATGAATCAATCCATAAACAATTTGATAAGGTATGCTAAATATTCCTCAAAAATAAAATAAGAAATCATTTCCATGATAATTAGAAGTGATTCCTTTGAAAATTAGTTATTGAAGTGCATATCCAAAGGAATAGCTAAATATATAAGGGGCAGTCATAAAAACAACACGTGTTGTTGGTGGAAACAAAAATCGTTGCTTTCAAGTGAAAGGAACAAAAAAGTGAACAACAATTGTTTACATTTAAATGAATGACATTACCCGCAAAGGGAATGACAATGGAAACCAATGGAACAAGAGTTGTTACGTTCGAATGAAAGGCAATACCTGCAAAGGGAACAACAATCGCAACCAAGGGAACAACAATTTTTATGTTCAAATGAACGACAATACCCGCAAAGGGAATGAAAATTGAAACCAAGGGAACAACAATTGTTACATTCGAATGAACGAAAATACCCGCAAAGGGAATGACAATCACAACCAAGGGAACAACAGTTGTTACGTTCGAATGAACGGAAATACCCGCAAAGGGAACGACAATCGCAACCAAGGGAAAAAAACTACTCAAAGGAACGAAAACTGACCAAAGGGATGACAATTGAAGTTCTAGGAAGATGATGATGATATTCAAATTGAACCATCTAATTAATTAATTGGATACCTCCCGCATGAAGAATTTTTTTTTAGAGAATCTAGGATTGATTAGTCATCAACTAAATACATTTAATAATTTTATGAGTGGGGTTATTCAATGATCAGGGTGGGTAAAATATATCATATGTTTTATTGTGTCATGCTTTCATTTATATTTACTGCAGTCACAATCACGCAGCTTTTTAGTGCAGTCGTCTGACTTTTGCTGTGAAACATGACATATTCTTCCAAAGGATCTCCCTGAGCTTAATTATCTAAAATGGATTTTAGCATTTGACATGTTGGGTTACCTATAACAGTTGGGTTGTTAATGAAGTTTCTGATCACATCGTCTTCTAATTGGTTTTTGATCCCAAGAGCTTCTTCTAGTGTGAGAGGAGGGTGTATGTTTTCTTCTGGATATCTAGGTGGTTGCAACTGCTGGTGTATGACAGGCATGCTTGGTTTAGCTAGAGGATACAAGACAAGGTTCTTTATATCTCTTCCTCTAGAAATTTTCATGTTGCATGTGAGACATCATATGTATGCATTTGTTGTTGCTAGCCATGGTCTCCCTAATATTAACGGGTGTCCATCTAGTCTACTTCTTGGGTTAATAACTAGGAAATCAGCTGGGTATTCCCAAGAGTCAATCGAGACTTCTATGTCTTGTAATGTGCCTTCTGTTTTAACCAATGATCTATCAACTAATTATAACAAAGTTGAATTTGGTTCGTAGGAGATGATACCCAGGACGTTACAGGTCTCGGTGGTTAGAATATTGATGGATGCTCCCAAATCCACCAGTGTATTTGGGAAAGAGAAGCCATGTATCTGAACCGTTACCATGGGATTCCTTGGGTATGCGTATTTGACGGGCTCCTGTTTTCATAAAATAAGATCGGATAAGGTTCCTACCACATGAACAGTTGATGGATTCTTTGTTTTCCTCCCACGCTTTTTCCCACATAATTCTTTAATTGTTTTCGCATAAATAGGAATATCTTGTATGGCTTGTAGGAGTGGGATTTTAACACATAGTTTTTTTAGTTCCTCGGCAATATCAAAGTTGGGATATACAGTTGATTTAGCTATCATTAGAATTTTAGGAAACAGGGGAGAAGAAATTATGTCTTTATCATGATTTTGTTGCTCGACTGTGTTTTCCCCTGTTATGCTTCTTTTGTTATAACCATAGTCGATGGGTTTATTTTTGGTTGTATATCATTCTTGTTCTCATGTTCTTGATGAATGATAACTTCCTCAAGGGAAACTGCATGACCTGGCCTTAAACGAAGATCGTTGCTTTCTACAGAGTTCATTTCACATTCCAAATTATTGACAATTTGCACGAGTTGGATTGGTTTGTTATTAGGATTCGGGATGGGTTGAGCTGGTAGTTGGGGGCGTACTTGAGGTTGGGGATTTTGGGGCAATTGAAGTGGATCTTGTAAAGTGGGTTGATCTTGAGGAACCATTCCCATAGGTTGATTGGTCAGTCCCATGGGGTGCTGCCAATTTTGAGCCCAATTGGGAGCTTGGGCAGTTGTGCTAGTCCACTATGAAGGATAGGGAATATTATTTGAATTGTGCCAAAACAGGGTAGAGTGCTATAGGTTAGGCCAATTAGGTGTGGTAAATGGTTGATTTGGCCAAGGTACAGTAGGATATCGTTGGGACTACCAGGTGAGATTAAAAAATAGTTGGTCCTACCATGTGTTTCCAGGATTATGTTGCTGATTATATTGTCCAAGAAATAAGAAGAAGGATCTTATAGCGTACCTGGGGGACGAACTTGCCATTGAAGACGTTGAGCCATCAAATATACCAGTTATGTTTCTTCTTCTACTTCTTTAAAGATGGTTTTTAGTCCTGGAAGTGATGGACATTGTTCTGTCGCATGATCTTTGGCACAGATAGCACGGGTTTGAACCATGTCCATGGGACATTCCCTTGGACTATGTTTTTTTCTTCACCGTGGACAAAATATAGCCAATGACTATTCATATTTTTCCTGTCTCTGTTTATCCTGTAGAGCATCCAATTGTGTAGTCAGAGTACCCAAAATGTCATTTTTAAATTTTTCCAAAAGATTACCAATTTATGCTCGGGTGACACTCCCACTAGTAATGGTTCAACTCATGGTGATGGGACCTTGTATTCCCGAACTAGTTCATGTACTACCACGCAAACACCTAATACACAATTCAACAATTTCATCATAGGTTTCTTGATAAATATCGCATTTTCCCATCAAATTCAACATCTCTACCCATTCAGCCTTCATACCTTTTAATAGAGTTCCCTTAAGTACCTCACCTGGTAGTGTACCATAAGGTGATCTCTGTAAGTTATATTGAAATATTTCAACATATTCTTCTAGTGTTTCATTTTCTTTTGCAACCATTTTAAATATTTCATCCTTTAAATCCCTGGTTCTACAACAGTCTTGGTATTTTGTAAGAAAGGCGTGTTTCATTTCGTCCCATGAATTTATGGTTCCTACCCCTAGTCCCATAAACCATCGTAACGCTACCCCTTTCAAAGTGGAAGTAAATAGCTTTAGTTTCTAGGGTTCAGAGGTATAGTCATAGCCTTTACACATGACATCAAATTCGAATAAGAACGTGGCATGATCCTATGAGATCAATCCATTGAAGGATGGAATATTCTGTAGTGGAATGACTTTAATTGGGGCATTAGCAACCGGATCAACTATAGGATATTCCAAAGTGGTAGTATAAAACTGGCTCCTGTTTTCATAAAATAAGATCGGATAAGGTTCCTACCACATGAACAGTTGAT